>CABHPH010162623.1:0-10477 GCA_902168325.1 Peromyscus nudipes
ATCTTTAGAGCAGGCTGGTCTTGAACTAACAGAGATATGTCTACCTCTGCATCCTGGGTGCTGAGATTAAAGCAATGCACCACCAGCAGCAAGCTAAATTAAAGTTTTAAATGTTAGAAAATAGGCTTTTTCTTTTATGTTCCTTAAATTACCAACTTTTGTAAAGTAAAAAAAAAAAAGTACTTTTTAAATTGACCAATATGTCCACTAATGGTTTAGAAATTATAGCAAGTAAATAGTTTCTGAACTTTCACTTTGTATTCCTCAGGATATTATGAAGTTTTCATTAAAATATTTGAAAAGTTTGGAACTATTTATTTTCATTTTTTGCAACAATTATTGCATTTTACTTAAATGCAGTAAAGTAGAATACTCAAATATGTTTCTACAAAAATAAAGTAAAAATGAATTTCTTAGCTTTGGGTGAAAATTGCTGGCTGGGGCTCCGTTTTCTTCAGGATTTGTTTATTCATTGCTTGAGAAGAAACAACACTGGGAACCATTACAAGTATAATTATTTGGCAGAGTATTTAAACTGCCGATAGAAATTATTTGAGAATTCTTTTCTTGAAATTTGTTTCTTAAAAATTGAAAATACAAATACAGCCAAATGGCCTACTTCCTATAATATTTTAACTGAACTGTTGATATTGCAAACTTTTAAAATTTAGAGCAGTCTGTTTCCTCTGGCAGAGTTTGCTCCAACGTTAGCAGATGTTAAAATCCCTCAGAGAATAATTTTTCAATTATATTTGTTATTTTACAGACAGTAAAATCAATTAAGTGGAATAATTTGAATCTATTCACCATGAAACTGTAACTTTGGACCAGATTGTAGTGAATTTTATGAAAATAAAATAAAGATCCCTATTTTTAGGTGACATTTCCTCAAAAAAATAGAGATAATATGCTATTAGCAAAATATGTACATTAAAACTTATTGATATACACAATGATGCATTTGAAACAATTATGCAACTTTGGTTATATCACTGTTATGATAACATCTATATACATGTATGAAAACATATATGTGTGTATGTATATATATGTAGAGAGAGACTTTTAATCTTAAAATTATAGTTTTTATACTTATTTATAATAAATTATTTATAAGGAATTTGACTTTAAAAATTGATATATATTATTCACTATTACTGAGTGAATGTCAGTATTTTGTTTATATTTTTGTCCTGTTTCAATATTCGATGCTTTTGGCATGTTTTTTTATTATATTTTTAAGTTATTTTAAATTTTTCATAAAATGTATTTTGATGATATCTTCACTGTCTGCCAAGTCCTCCTATAACTTTCCATCCTCGCTACTCACTCAACCTCCTGATACTTTTCTCTCTGAAAACAAAGACCAAGAAACATAATGAAAAACAAAGAATTCAGAACAATACAAGCAAATTTAAAAAAATAGCAATACCAACCAAAACCACAAAAACACAGAGTGATGTTGTGTTTGCCAACTTCTCTTGACCTTGTGGCCTGTCTTGGAGCATGGTTGATATATACTCAGTGTCATCCCTTTGAGAAGGCTGGTTTTCCCTCCCCCAGCAGTTATCAGTTTCAAATATCTTCTTGTTCTATTCAGGACTAGAATTTATCCCCTTTTCATTCTCCAACCCGGGGTTTTGTCTGATTTAATTTGTGCATATTTTGTGAATGCCCCTGCATGTATATTTTAATCACATGAGCTTTGTGTATGTTTTATCCTTTCTGTGGAAATTTTGGAATTTCCTCCATGAAAAAAATCCTTTTGTCTCAAATCCCAATATCTACAGACTTCTGTTCATCTTCACTGCTGTCCTCGTCCAAATCTAAACTACTATATTCTTTCTCCTAACATTGGTTTGAACATGGTTTTTTAAAACTCTTTTCTGAGTATTGAATCTAAAATAATACTTTGTAACCATCAACCTTCCAGGAAAGATATTTGAGACCCTCATGAATGCATATATATCGAACATACAAAAAGAACAGTCAGAGGCATGTATGTGGTTTACATATGACTGTGCTAACGGTGATGTTGAAGGAAAATGTTCAAAATTGTTTATATCCAGAGTTGAGATTTTTGCACATATCATAAATCATTTTCTTGACCATATTTACACACACACACACACACACACACACACACACAAATCAGGTTTTTTTCCTTCTATAATCTCTTCTATTAGTGTGAACTATTTTAACTTTTCTCAGTTCTTCCCTTTCCCAGGCTGGGATACAAGAACTACCTCCAATATGTCCTGAGCAATAGATCTGTTTTAAAATGTGTAACAAATGCTAATCGGTTCATTTGAAAGAGCTACAAGCATTGTGTTCTCATTAGAAGACAATTTCAGCTTTCCCAAGTGCATACTAATCTCAGGGAGGTCTCTCACTTGTCCTCTGGCATTAAAAAAAAAGTCCTCTTAATGATACCAATTAAGAGGTGTGAATGTCATCTCTACATCCTTGTTCTGTCTCAGGTCAATAAGTCCAGGACTCGAAACAAAGTCATGACCTGGTTGAAGATTATATACTATTGTAACATTGCACATAGAAAAGGCAGATATTTCAATATATCTAAAGTATTTTGCAATATTATCAATAAGAATCAACACATTACCATACCATTTTAATTAATTACTATGTCTTCCCTATCCAAGAAAGCATGTTTTTTTCCCTCAAATCATCCTTCTCTGTTGTCCATAGTTAGTCAATTGTGAGTTTAATGCTGAGATATTAACTTTTCTCAAATCCATTTAAACAGGCAATGTGATTCTTGTAACAGTCTTTGATTAATCTTGTAAGTAATGCCAAGGACAGCCATTTATTTGTACTTTTCTTCTGACCTCCCATCTAAAAGAGTTGATTCCTTCCTCCTTAATGTTTACATGTGCTCCTTCAGCAAGAGTTTGTCACCTCTGTTTGGATTAGCTTGTGCCATAGTGCCATTCAAAATCGGTTCTGCTCAATGAGGCAGTAAAGATCCATGGCTGGGGAGTGTACTTAAGTGAGAGCTGAGCTGGGAGTATGCAGCATTAGAAGCAGAATCATTTTGTAGGAGGTGTTCCAAACCTTCAGTTTCCGTAAGAAGTGTACCCTCCTCCTGGGAAGACCCACAATGACTTTGAGCATAAAATTAGTGTTCTAGTGATGCTTGAGCACAAACAAATATAGCACAAGTTTTTATAATTAGTTTTAACTAGCTTGCATTAACTAAATTTCATAACAATTTTGTTAGTAATAAAAAGGGATAGCTTCACATAAGGGATAGCTTCACATAACTGAAGTTCATATACTATTTTAATATTTGTTTACTTATTTTGTGTACATGTCTGTAGCGTAACTGGGGGAAATTAGTTCACGTCTTCTGCAAAGTGGCTTCCAGAATCTGGTGAGCCATCCTGTTAGCACTTACTGAAATGTTTTAAAGAAAATACTGAAAATAAGAAAAAATTGCATTAGGGTTCATATTTATTTTATGCAGTCTTAAATTCAAAGGTATGATTTGTAGCAAGCATAAAATTAACTGTTACATGCAGTGCTGAATTTCCACTTAGTTCCTCATTCAGCTGAACTATGTAGTTAGTTCTTTAAAGTGGTTTTAAAATTCAGTAGAGCAGAAAATCAACCTTTCAATACTCTTGACTACCTTAGGTTATTGTTCCTCTCCTATGTGTGAGCAATTGAAACTTCACAAAATTTTCACTTTTTGTCACCACTAAGGAATGAAGAAAGAATATCGCACCCTACCTACCCCCAAATTCTCAGAGGCTTTTTCATATTCAGGGTTGTTGCTCGAATCCTAAATGGTCTTATAATAAAAACTCAGAGCCAGATATTGGGGTAAATGCTGAAAGATCAGAGGAAACAAGCCGCATCCACTTCTCACCTCGCCAACTCCTCAGCTGATCCTATCTCCACAAATCCTTGGGAATACTCCTGAGTCCTCAGCAGAAAGAGCCTTTAGTTCCTGCCTCCTTAAGCTCGATATGCCTTTCTCCACCCAGCCATTTCACTTCCTATCTCAGCCTTCCTAGTGCTAGGATTAATGGCTTGTGTTCTTCCCAAACACTGGGGTTAAAGGCATGTGCCACCACTGCTTGGCTCTGTTTCTCTCCTAGACTGGATCAATCTCATGTAGTCCAGGGTGGCCTTGAACTCATGGAGATCCGTCTGGATCTCTGCCTCCCCAGTGCTAGGAATAAAGGTGTGTGCCACCACTACCTAACCTCCACGTTTAACTCTGGTTGGCTCTGTCCTCTGATCTCCAGGCAAGTTTTATTTCTTAGATTATGAATATCACCACACAGGGTCTTGCTTGCTTAAAAATAAAATGAACAAATTGAACATAAGCAAATTCTTCAATATCTGTCTAAAAAGCCACTATAATCTTGTCATATCAAATTACAAATGAAATTTTACACATAATATTTTTTAATTTTTACTTATTTTATTGTTTTGTGAGGGAGGTGCTCATACAAGCATGGATGGAGGTCAAAGAATAATCTTGGGGAATCAGTCTTTTGCTTTTTTGTTTTTGTTTTTTTCTTTCTAATATGTAAGGTACTGGGATGGAACTCAGATGTCTAGATTGGTGGCAAGTGCTTTCATCCTCTGAGGCATCTCACCATCTCATATTCAACACTCTTTAGCTGAATGAATTAAAAATATAATGTATTTCCTAAAGACATTAGCTTGTTTTTCCATTATTAAAGTGACATCTTGGATGCTATTGAGATGGCTCAGTTATTAAAAATATATACTATTCTTGTGGATGATGAAAACTCATTTTTTTCCAACACCCACACTGGGTAATGCTCAAGCACCTATACCTCTAAATCCAAAGGATTCAACACCCTCTATTGGCCTCCCTAGGACCTGTACTCTTCTACACTAACCCTCATAAAAGAGACACAGATATAAAAACAATTAATGTGTTCAAGCCTTTTCTTCACTTTCTCTTCTATCAGGTTCGGTGTGTATGGTTCTATGTTGAGGTCTTTGATCCAGATGAACTTGAGTTTGGGGCAGGATGATAGATATAGATCTATTTGCAATCTTCTGCATGTGGACATCTAATTATGCCAGCACCATTTGTAGAAAATGCTTTTTTCCCCATTGTATAATTTTAGCTTCTTTGTTAAAAATCTAGTGTCCATAGGTGTGTGGATTTATTTATTTATTATTTATTTATTTAAGGTGTGGATCTTCAGTTTGATTCTATTGATCCACCTGCCTGTATTTTTTTTTTTGCCAATACCACCTTGTTTTCATTACTGTAGCTCTGCAGTAGAACTTGAAATCAAGGATGGTGATACCTCTGGAAGTTCTTTTATTGTACATGATTTTTTTTTAGCTACCATGGGTTTTTTGGTTTCTCATATGATCATTTCAGCAGATGCTGAAAAAGCATTTAACAATGTCCTTCACTCCTTTATGATAAAGGTTTTGGAGAGATTGGGGATGCAAGGGATATAACTAAACATATTAAATTAATTATAAACATAATAAAAAAATCAATTCTTAGTGGTACTTCAAAATACCTAGCAATCTCATCTTACACCAGTCAGAAGGGCCAAGGTCAATAAAACAAAAGATAGCATATGCTGGCAAGGATGGGAAAATCCTGTGGTGGTTGGAGTGCAAACACAGTATAACCACTATAGATATCAGCGTGGTAATTTCTCAAGAAGCTAGAAACAAACCTTCAAGATCCAGCTATACCACTATGGGGCATATACCCAAAGGATTCTACATCTTACTACAGAGACACTTGTCCAATCATGTTCATTGCTCCTCTATTCGTGATACTCAGAAATTGACAACAGAATAGATGACTGTCAATGGATGAATAAATAAACACGGTAACTTTATATAATGGACAAAGTCATTAAAAATGAAATCATGAAGTTCTCAGGTAAATGAAAATAAACAAACAAGAGAAAAAGAAAAATCATCGTTAATGAGGTAACTCAGACCCCAAAAGACAAATACTACATTTATTCACTTATATGTGGATGTCTGCTGTTTATTCTTCTATACGCAGACTTTAATCCATATTACCACAGAGGACAGATGTAGAGTAAGGGACTGAGGGGAGTATTGGATCACCCTAGGAAGGGGAAACAGAATAGGTATGCATGGATGAGAAAGACTGGGCCTGAAGAATCCAATGGGAAGGAAGAAGAAACAGAGGGGAGAAGGAGGACATCTGGGGAGGGACAGCTGAACCTAAGGGCCTTTTGAACTGTTATATGGACTTAATATGCTACTAGAACTTTCTTAAAATATATACATTTATGAAGGTGATTGAAGAAGAATTGCCAAATAATGGGGGAGATTTTGCCCTAACTGGACATCTATTATCACCAGATGAAGCTTCTAGTCTTAAGAATGGGTCAAACTTAAATCATCTCCCACAAAAAAAAGAAAAAAGAAAAAAATATTGTTCGCAAGGTTATTGGTTGCTCTCCACATACTGAGAGCAAGGCCATATTGCTGAAGACAATACCTATGTAACTCATTGAACATGGAGAAGTCTGGCTGGTACCTATTTAGAGCTTTCACCCCTACTGAGTAGTGTTCATGGTACTAGAAAGTACTCTGTACTTACTAAAGAATAAAGATAATATTCATAGTATAAACTCTTTGATCTACTCAATGATTGCCAGAAAGGCGTTCATGGGCAATAATCATACATAGCTTGTGGGATAAAACAACCATTATCTGATTGGATTTAAGGCCCACTCCATGAAATGGAACCCAGCCCTGACACTGCTCAGGTGTCCATGACCATGAAACTAAATAAGCCATGGTCCTTCGTGAAAACCAATTACTACTGGTCTGCTCAGGGACTGCAGAAATAAAAAGATCCCTAAAGGACCTTCTATTTTAACAATAGATCAACATCTCACCCTGCCGTCATCAGAGAAGCTTCCTCCTGGTTGAGAGGAATTAACACATGTTTCCACAATTAGAAACTATGCAGCGAGTGAGAGATCTTGGGACACTCAAATAATTGGCCTATCAGACCAAACACAACATTCAACCTACAATTTGTCCTGCCTACATGTGTGCTGGGGTGAAGGTGGTGCAGAAATGGTGGGAGTGCTCAAGCAATGCCTGATCTACCTTTGGACATACAGACATATGGACATATGGACATACGCCGCAAGAAAGAGTCCATTCCTGACACTGCCTGCCGGGCAAGGACCCAGAACCTGGATAGCCCAGAGACCTAGGATAAAATCAAACCGGACCGAAAGAAAAAAAAAGAAAAAGAAAAAGAAAGAAAGAAAGAAAGAAAGAAAGAAAGAAAGAAAGAAAGAAAGAAAGAAAGATGAAAACCAAACCAAAAAACCAGTCAATGAAATGATTGCTAACAATATTCTGCTATGTTCAGAGATGAGTGTCTAACCCAATTTTCATCAGCGAGGCTTCATCTACCAACTGATGGAAGTGGATGCAGAGACCCATGGGCAAATATTAGGTGGAGCTTGAAGGGGTTGTATAGTGGTATTCTATTTGTACTGAAATGTGATTTTATTTGTATGTTAATAAATAAAGTTGCCTAGAGGTCAGAGCTATTAGCAAGCTATAGCGAAAGCCAGGGCGGTGGTGGTCCACGCCTTTAATCCCAGCACTTGGTAAGGGGCGGTGGTGGTCCACGCCTTTAATCCCAGCACTTGGTAAGGGGCGATGGTGGTCCACACCTTTAATCTCAATACCAACTATAGAAGACTTGGACAGTGACAGACGACAGTGACGAGGCAGTCAAGTAGTTGGGTTTACAACCAATGAGAAGGCAGAACAGACTCTTATTTAAAAACGAACGCACAGGAAGAACTCCTCTTTGGGAGAAATCTCTTGATGGGAGAAGCTAGCTGGCAGAAAAGCGGGTAAGATTCTTAGCTCTGACCTCTTTGGGCTTTCATCCTTACATTGGCTTTGTGTTTATTATTTAATAAGGCGGTTGGTTACATCTACAGGGTTGGGGTGAGGATTATATGAGCCAGAGGGGTCAAAGACACCACAAGAAAATCCACAGAATCAACTAACCTGAGCTCAGTGGGGCTGACAGAGACTGAACAGACAACCAGGGAGTCTGCATGGGACTGACTTTGGCCCTCTGCATATATGTTATAGTTTTATATCTTGGTCTTGTTGTGGATCTCCTAACAGTGGGAGCAGTGGCTATCTCTGACTCTTTTGCCTTCTTTGGGGAGCTTTTCTCTCTTACTGGGTTGCCTCATCTAGCCTTATTAGGAACAACGGTGCCTACTGCAACTCTCTATGCCATGTTTGAGTGATATCAGAGGGAAGCCTCCCATTTTCTGAAGAAAAATGGAGGAGAGTGGATGGGGTGGGGGAGGTGCGGGGAGGACTGGGAAGAGAGGAGGGAAGGGAATCTGTAGTCTGTAATCTGTAAGATATGAGAGAAGAATAAAACTTTAAAAATATATGAAAAACTAAAGAAAAATTAAATACAAATAAATCTTGAAAGATAAATAATATCTTGGGACCAGGGGTGGCTTAGTGACTAAGTACACTTGTCCAAACACTTGTTTTGAAGGTTCACCTCCAGGGTAAAAGGCTGGTGTGGCTGCACGAGTGTCACTACAGTGTTCGGGTGGTAGAAAATGAGAGGATCTCTGGGGCTGCTCGCCAGCCAACCCAGGAAAATTCATGAGCTCCAGCTTCAGTGAAAGCCCTTCCTTGGCTCAAGAGAATAAACAGGAGAGAGCTTGAGGAGCATAGCCTGTACCTTCCGGCCTCTGCATTCATGCCTACACACACAGGTTTTGTGACATGTATGCACAATGACATTGTACATATACCCATATACACATAGGAATGAATTTTTCTCATACAATTAAACAAAATAAAAGCACTTTAAAAATCAAATGTGAAATTTTCTCATTGTTTATTAATAGATTTCATCCATTTCTTCAGAAGTGTTGAATTTGAAATTTATTCATGTACATTTTCTATAATTACATTTACAGAAAAACATGAATATGTATGTTCATAAGCAAAAGCTCATTTATAGCTGTTTATGATGTTACACATACACACACATATATACACACATATATATATACCTTTACTTCTTAATTAACCATAGACCATATTTCTTAATTATCTTAATATATGAATATGCATAATTTATACTGTATTTTCTATTGCTTATGCAGTATTCTATTATCTGAAATCATTACACACTCTATTATTCACCCATAATTTTTAGCATATGATCTGTCCAACTATTACATAGCAATGTACACAATGTTATAGTATATTAAGGAAGAATATGTCTATCAAAGCACATTTGTGCTTACATGTATTTTGTCATTTTGCTTTCCGTAAAGTAGCTTGTAATTTAGATTATCACTTTTATTATGGAAAAATGAAAAAGAAGATTATTTCTTTGCATCCTTTAAAACAATCATGTGTCTTTGGCATAAAACTTTCATCAAAATATTTATTTTTATATCCGTAGACAAATGCTGCTTGAAGAAGCTTGTTGGTACAGTGAATGGCAGTGAATGAAGAGACTCAATGTTGCTCCAATTGCCTACATTGAGTGGATATTGAATGGTCAGGCATGAATGACACTTATACCATCCTCTTTAAGGCTCAGGGAACATCAAAAGGGCAGAATGTATAAGAGAGTTAATAAGGAGAAGTATTACAAAATACTATTTTTAGAGCCATACATAGGCATTGCATTCATAATCTCATAGCAGGTTTAGAGTGCTGCAAAGGACCTGCTCATGATCATGCCTGCCAACAGTCAAACATGGCTTGAGAAAGAATCAGAGGACCCTAGCCCTCCATGGTTAACTAATAGATACTGGTGGATTCTTGAGCAAGGCTATTTATTAAGGTGAGGTATGTACACACTAATGAGCCTACTATACTACAACTGGTAATGCTAGAACCACAGTAACAGGGATTAATGCCGGTTAAACTCACTGAGTTACAACACAAAGCGAAAAGGCATGAATTCGAAAGGCAAAAAAAACTCATAGGAAGGAGGTGAGATCCATCAGGGTGGAAGAGGGGTAACAAAGTCAAGAAGTGTGAAGAGTGCTGTGGGATGTTCTGTATGGCAAATGTGTTGCTAATAAAACACTGATTGGCCAGTGGCTAGGCAGGAAGTATAGGCGGGACTAACAGAGAGAATAAAAAGAGCAGGAAGGTGGAAGGAGACGCTGCCAGACGCTGCCAGCCACCGCCAGGACAAGCAGCATGTAAAGATGCCGGTAAGCCACGAGCCATGTGGCAAGGAACAGAATTATAGAAATGGATTAATTTAAGATATAAGAACAGTTAGCAAGAAGCCTGCCACGGCCATACAGTTTGTAAGCAATATAAGTCTCTGTGTTTACTTGGTTGGGTCTGAGCGGCTGTGGGACTGGCAGGTGAAAGAGATTTATCCTGACCGTGGGCCAGGCAGGAAAACTCTAGCTACAGA
>CABHPH010162623.1:10577-46543 GCA_902168325.1 Peromyscus nudipes
GAAATATTTTAGAATTTTGTTATCTCCAGTACTAAACACAACTCTTGTTGCCATTTTGCTTCTGTATTCATGGAAACAAAACTATGATTCATATTTTAATTCTCATACAGTCAAGTGAACTCATTGGATTTTAATACAGAAAGTTCATTTTAAATTTGCAGGATGAAAGTTTTGTAGTGCAGATGAAAATTTTTGTTGCTATAATTGATTTTCTAACGTTTTGTTGAAGAGTACTTCATTAATGTTCATAGGGATTTAAAAATATCTTTTGAAAACCTAATTGTTAGTTTTGTTAACTTTATTGTACTGCTTGTATAATTATGAAATGTAGAATAGTTCCTCCTTTTATTTCCTGTAAGAATTTACAGGAAAATGTAATATGTTCTGTTTCAAATATTGTCAAGATATAAATATAAAAGTATAAGCCAGATAAGGTGAATTAATTTATTTCACTTTCTAACTTCCAAGCAAGCAAGGGAAGGGCATTACCCACACTCCTGAGCTGCTAGATCAAAGAGAAGTCCAGCCAATGATGCTAAGTGAGCCTGGCAGTACAAGAAAGAGAAAGGAATCAATACCCTTCTAGCAAATTCACACATAGGAAATAGTGGCTTTTTCCCCATGGACTAAGTCTTAGTTTTATTTCCAAAGAAGCATCACAAGTCGGGTCTTGCCAACAAGAACCATCACAACCAAATCAAGCATGAGGCTAGGGAAAATGTTTGTGTTCAATACTGGCAAGTAACATCCCATGACAGGAAAGAGTAGAACCCAGAAATGCTGTTTGTCCTTTTGGGTCTAAATGTCTTCACCTCCCTGACAATATTAGTGGGCAAAAAGTACAAACAGAGTAAATCATGCCTCAATAAGGAGTCCATTTCCAAGGGTGGACAGTTGTATCTACATTACAGGCCCCGTTGGGAAATTGCCATCCCAAATAGAATTAGAAGTGGTCGGTGGAGCTCTTAGTAGAACCAAACAACCATAGGAGACTAACCTGGCCATATAAATGCTCTAAATATAAACTGATCAATGTATCTACAGCTTGCCAATGTAGACCAGAACCTATGAGGGAAACACAAACAGATCATTTATGTCTGTTAAACTAAGAGGCACATGGCATGAGAAATACATTAAAATGTGCTACCCACATGGTAGTAAAAGCTCACTCATAAAGCTTCAAGAATCAAGTTCAAATTCTTTTGAAACAAATAAAAAGTTGAAAACACTATAAACATTACTAGTTAAAAATAGATAAAAACACAAATTCTAGAAATATAAAAAGTTCAGTAGAAGAAGTTGAAAAATCTTTGGTAGGACTCTATGTTAATGTGGAGATAACAAAAGACTGAATAACTGAATTTCAGTCTGATCACTGGAATTTACTCTGTCTTAATAATGGAAAGAACAGAGGTTAAAAGAAAAAAATCAACTGAGAGTCAAGGATTTCTTTGACAATCACTTAAGATTCAATGTTCTCCCCATGGATGTCCAACTGGGAAAATTTATTATGATTCTTGAGCTCAAATGTCATATGACTAATCTCTATAACCAAAAGTAATATCTTGCCCTTCTGTGCAGAGACTGACAGGATTTGGGAAGTATAATATACTCATTTGATACCAGACTTTCTCTCAGTTGTGTCAACGTAGGTAGTATTGTCACACATTTTACCATAAATATCTGGCAGAAACCATGTTTTGTGGTCCATACCTTGCTGAGAAATCTGAGCCAATTACCTAACTCCATTACTTGCAAGTTCTACTTTCTAACCAACAGTAGAACACAACCTACTCCAGTGTCCTTACATTGTAGAATATAACACCTGAAATGCTGCACTAGGATTTGTTCCTTGCTGTCTCTTAACGAATCTGCAGGAGATGGGTAGCTTTCCTGTTTCTATCCTTTCCTGTTTCAAAGTCCAGTCATTACAGCACATGGGTTCTCCAGGATGAGAAAGCACTTCACTTAGTGATTATTTCTTAACTTTCTGGTCATGCACCAGAATCACATGTAGCATCAATATGTGTGCTAATAATTCCTCCAATGAAACCTAGGATTGTGTATTAAACATATTAAACTCCACCAGTCTCTAAAGATTATTCACTTTGCAATTATTTTTAGGTATTTATTGAAACACTCCATTTCATACATACTTATGCAGGAATACTAATATTACATTATAAGGCAGCCATTATACCAAGTGGCTTAGAAAATCAAATGTATTCCCTTCAATTTTTGGAGATTAGAAGTCAGAAATGAATGTGATATCTCAGCTACACTGGTTCTTTCTGTTTCTAGAGAGAAACTAAAATTTTCTGTAAACTTTGCTACCTGTTAGCTTGTAGAACTATGAGTACACACTCTGCTTTTATATTTATAAGATATGCTTGCATCTGTGTCTCTGCTTTCCCATTTTAGATAGCACAAATTCTGGGATTATGACCCTGAAAACTTTTTGAGATGGATCTTAGTTTCCTTACTTTAAAAACTTCTTGATTAAACTTGCTACTATTTTAGTAAAGATTTAAATATTTTTTTCATATGTGCGTCTATACTAATAAAAAACTGACACAGAGTTTCTATTCATGATGTATCAGTACTCTATTTTAATTCTATTTATTTTTATTCCATCTATTCTGAAGTTCTGTGGTTAGATATATAGACATTCAAAATATTTTATTTTATTTTTATTTTTTTGGTATTCAGTGTCATTCTGAAATGTTTCTGCATCAAAGAACTGGTCCCCATGTGGTAGATATTATCATAGAAATATAATTCATCATAACAAAGGCACTACCTAATCAATGAATTCATCCAGGGATAGATTTCGAATTTCATGGTGCTATTGGGAGCTGTTCAAACCATTTGGATTTGGAACCTAGTTGTTGGAAGTCAGTCACTGCATGGGGCACACCCTTGGACTGTGATATATCTTTCCCAGCACCATTTCTCCCATTTCTTTTCACGATAGTCCATTTCCATTTAGCTTCCAAAGAGTGGAGCCATCTCTTGTCCATGTACTGAAAACTCTGAATCCACGATGTACTCATTTTCTGAGAATCATTTCAAATATTTATCACAAGAACAGAAGCAACAATAACCAACAAAGAGTAGACTCAAGAAAACATGAATGACAGTATGATTACATCTTCATAATGATTTATTATTATTATTAGAAAATACCATATTCCGCATTCTTCTGGAAAGCCTGATTGCTTATCATGATACTATTGCCAGCCTGGTTGCTTATCATGATACTATTGCCACCAGGCTTTCTTTGCTTACTGTTTTATGATATATCCTTTGGGTTTTAACCCAGTTGAATTGTTAGTGCTAATACAGTCTGGTTGCTTATTGCTCCTGTGCCTAAATCCCAGCATTTCCGTGTTCTTTAACTACATGATCTGGAGATTAATGAGCTCCATCCATTTTGAATAACATATACCTTTCATGTCCTCAAAGTCTGTCATCTCCCCTTACTGTTCCTTTTCTACTTAGCAGCAATTACTCCTGTATAACTATCATACAATCCCTCACACCATTCATAGCAAGCAAAGGCACTTACAATAGGAAGCCTTTCCTAAACCTTCACAGCTACGATTTTCTGTTGTCCTCTTCTGAAAATTACAGGATAGGGTCTGCACATACATCTCTGTCTCTGAGGTTTTGCAAAACAATAAGATGTTTTGCAAAATCCTAGCTTGCTGTATTATTCATAGGGAGCGTTGAAGCTAAGAAGTTAGGGTGATCTTGAGATTTATATCTTGAGTACATTCTTTCATGATTAATTATTTTTTGTTGGTCTTCATTGAACTAAACATGGTTGTTTATTGTGTTGCAGAAATTTTATTGTTTCTTAACATCTTAAAACTTATCCTCCAGGGGGAGACAAATCTTTAACCTGTGCATATAGCATATCTGGCTCTCTGAGGTTCCAGTGACCATGAGGAAATTATACACAAAATATTACTAGGATGTGTCTTAAATGTTTTTCCTTATTTAACCGTACTTTACATTTTCACCTTGTTAAGAACATGCTTTTAGTTAAAGGGAGATAGCATCAGAAAGATGACCATCTTCTCAAAGTCACAAGTGGAAAGATATCTAGTTTCACAGAAATTCAAGGCCTCAGACTTTAGAAGAACTATATTATGTATAAAAGATAAATAATGGAAATGCATTATTGAATAAAGTCTTACAGTCCAATGGAGGCTGTGGTTTTATAGGTGTCATTGAAATGTTTCCCGCAATACAACATAAGCAAGGTAAAATATAGAGAGTGTGTGCATTTGTGTCTGGCTGTTTCTTTTAGTTCAGAATATTTGCTCCTAGTCCTTTGGGGGTTTTATTTATTTATTTACCTTGACTGAATTATAACTTGTTTTGTTTTTAAACTGCAAACTACTCTCCATGTTTACTTTATTGATATCCCATTCCAATGTTTATATGTTTGTTTTTATTTATGCTTTGGTTAGTTTGGGATTTTTCTTTCATGGACATTGGATTTAAGTCTCTATAATTTAGGTTCAAGGTAATTATAAACAAATTTAAATAAAAATGTTTAAATCTGAACAGATTGAAGGCTGCAAAAAGGAGCTAGTGTGACTTACTGCTTCCAAATAGCTAGCGACGGATGCTAATTTGAAGTCCTTTTAACTCACATTCTGTATTTCTCCCATGTGCTCACTCTAAATGCAGTGCTCCTTAAGTTTCTCTCCTGTATCAAATCTGTTAGTTGCTGACCATAACATAAAGTCCAGAGATAAGTTTTCAGCGACATATGATGGAGCCCTTGTGTATCCATTAACCTCATCTCTCACCCTCTACTTTCGGTCCTTCAGGCATTCTGAGAAAGAAGTTAAATTGCCAATCATCTGTTTTCTCATAACTTTTTGACTTTGTCCATACTCCTTCTTAGTCTATAATTCCACCTTCAGCAACCTCCATCCATTTCTCTTTATATTACTCTTTGTCAGCTTTCATTTTTAAAACTGCACTGACCCCATTTCTGCCTCCAAGCCGTATGTAGCTCTCCTTCGCCATTCTCAAGTGTACTCACAGGCATATATAATATAGTGAAGAAGGTTTTTTTAATGTATAAATATATTTCTCTTACATCATATGATTCATATTTCCATATGAATCAACTCATATTATTTTATAATTCTCAATGGCTAGAAAATAATTTTGATTATTCATATGTCCCTAAAACCTTCCAAAATGGATAAACTCACAGCTGAAGATCAAACATAGTCCAATTTCTAAGTCTACTAGAAGAAAACTAATAATTCAACAAGAAATTTTATTTAATAGTCCCTGATTTTCTTCTCAGGTATAAGAAGAAATATGAGAATATAGACAGATGGTGAAAAATCAAACATAATGGCTCTTGATCTAGTTAGTTATATGTTGCTGTGATAAACATCCTGACTAAAAGCAACTTGATTAGAGAAGGGTTTATTTCACCACACAATTGTAGTCCACCCTAAAGGGAAGTCAGGACAGGAATTCAAGGCAAAAAATAAGATGTAGGAGCTGAAGCAGAAACCATGGAGAATGGTGCTCAGTGGCTTGTGTCCTCTGGTTTGAGTGGCTTGCTTTCTTATATCATCCAGGATCATCTATCTGCCCAGGGGTGCTATGACTCGTGGTGAACAGGGCACTTCCACATCAACAATTAACCAAGAAAATGCCACTACTGTGTTGTCTACAGGCCACTCTGATGGAAGAAATTCCTCTTTGACCTTCCCTCTTTCTAAATGACTCAATCTTTCTGGAAGTCAGTTTCTTCAGCTCATTCACTTGAGCAGAGAAATATGCCTCTTTGCTGTGGATATTGCTCTGTATAAATAAAATGCTGATTGGCCAGTAGCCAGGCAGGAAGCATAGGCGGGACAAGCAGAGAAGAGAATTCTGGGAAGTAGAAGGCTGAGGCGGAGAGATGCTGCCAGTCTCCACCATGAGAAGCAACATGTTAAGATATCGGTAAGCCATGAGCCACATGGCAATTTATAAATTAATAGAAATGGGTTAATTTAAGATATAAGAACAGCTAGCTAGAAGCCTTCCATGGCTGTACAGTTTATAAATATAAGTCTCTGTGTGTTTACTTGGTTGGGTCTGAGTGGCTGTGTGACTGGAGGGTGAGTGAGATTTGTCCTGACTGTGGGCCAGGCAGGACCAGAAAAACTCTAGCTACACCTCTTTGTGAAAGCTGGAACTTTTTGCCAAGACAACTTTAAATTAGCAACATGTTCCAGGTAGGCAAAGCTCTCCACCCCTCTCCCTTAGCATTCTTTTATAAATGTGCTCCTTCCTACATGCATTGTTTGGATCCATTTGTGAGTCAGAGCATTTCTTGTTTCTCAGAACAAAGGATTAACTATTATTTCTTGGGTTAACCTGTAAATAGCATGACATGGCAATAGGACCAGCTGTCTTCCCGTTGGTCCAGGCATGAACCTCTAAATTAGAATCTTGGTAAAAATTCACATCAGGGCAACTCTGCTCAGTCTAGCTGTGTAGAAATGACTAGTGCAATCATATACAAGATGCTTTGCCACTATTGGAAATTCTCTCTAAATAAATCCCAGTGTGTTTGTATGATGGAAAACTAGTAATATGTTTCAGTTTCTCCCACAGAACATACTTGTCATCCAACATGTACCAAATTTTACAAAGCTTGTTGCTGTTTGTTATTACTGTTTGTTTTTGGCTTTATTTTAGGCTTAGAACTGATAGAATTTTACTGGACCATTTTTTATATAAAGATAACTATAATTAACTGGGAAATGTGGTGTCAAAGCCTGTTGGACATAAATGAAGAAAATGGTAACCCCTTTTGGAGAGTTCCCATCATTATTAGTAACTATCCATCCTTGAAAGCAAATACAACCTTGATTACTACTTCAGTTGAACAAAAAATAATAGGGCCTTCACCTTCAAGAACAGATGATTAAAAGTACACTGTGTTTTATTAGTTCAAGAATCTCTCTAAAGTATATATAACACACCACTTAGAATACAAAAAACACCTGCATAATAAAGGAGCAAACTGTTGACAATACATATTATCATCAATCCCCTGCTTGCTGATCTGAAATTCAAAATGTGTTGCTGGTCATAAAACATGCTACCTGAGATAATTTGACTTAGTAGTTTATTTGAAAATAAAAAAAAAGAAGAAATGAAGTTAGGTATAAGAAAGAAAGGAGATATGCTTAGAGGAGACAGGGATGACAAGGAAAGGGAGTATATAATATATAGAAAACAAGATACATGTGTATATTTATGAAAATTTCCAAAAATAAAATTTTATTAAATATCCATGAATAAATTTGTATCCCTAAAAATATATATGTACACAGATGATTGGCCTGAAAGCAATTGCTGAACTCTAATATCAAGACATTGAGTCACTAAAAATTTCAACATTTTATCCATGGACTTAAACTGTGTTTTATAAAAAAGAAAATTATATGAAATATAATGCACGTGTAGCTAGTATCCTTAGTGAGGCATTAATTTCATTCATGAGCGTGCAGCCCTCACTAACTCCTTTTGTTTATAACCTTCCCTCAAGAAACTCCTCTGATGGTGTCACATTAATGTTTAGGTTTTGACATGTTTTTGGGTGAGCATAACATTCAGTCTATCAGAGAGTAGATGCTCTGGTACTAGAAACACATGCCTAAAAGTCTACTTGTGTTCTTTCAACTTTTAACCATAAATTATAGAGGCTTTCCCTGGCAGGCCTCCCAGTGGTATGAAGAGACAATGTTTTACAGTCTCAGAAATGCTTCAGTCAGAGACCCAGACTCCTTTAGCTGGTCATAGTCATATATCTGTGTCACTGGCCCTGAAACCTTTACTCGGGGGTTTCTTTGTCAGAGATCTTTGATAAAACCCTTCCTGGAGACCTGCTCTTGAGGAGACACTGAGTCCTTAAAGATTTTATCCTCTACCCTGAATCAGTACTCAGTGATTCTACCCTACTATTATCTCCCCTTCCCCGTTTAATTTTATAAATACATAGGTGTCTTTATGTCTCCATTATACTCAAGGTAAGGAAGCATTAAGCCTATGATATATTCACTAAAGCTATCATAACAGGGTTGATCACTTACTATGAGCTAAACTCAACTCCTCTGGTGTTATTAGTAAAGACTGAGGTGGCATTTTTTTTTTTTTACAGTAGTGATTTCTTATATTTTTTTTCTTAGAAACTCAACTGAAGGCAATTTATTTAGGACCTTTTTCCTGCAAATAGATAATGTTTTGACTACTAACATTGGAATATGAGTAAGAAGATAATTGACATACATAAACAGAATAAAGAAATAATCTGTGGTAAATCTTAAAACCTTAGGTATCACCTTATACATATATGCTAACAGCGATTTTAAAGGTAACTCTGTATAAGGGGGAATGCAGTGTAATTTCACATGGATTGAGTTCTCAAAGATTTACTCTAGGCATTAATAGGTTGCTCTAGGAAAGGAATACAGAGACAAAGGCATAGTAAGTACAAGTGTGGCAGAGCCTTGGAAGTTAACATAATCTTGAATTCTGTCAAAACAATAGTAACACAGTACCATAATTCTAACATGCAGCCAGTAGTCTGTATATAAAGCTAAATATAGCTTTCAAAATCATTTCCTTGCTTCTCATGACACATTGTCTCTCAACAACAACAAATGACAGGTGACATAGGCAGGGGGATCCGGATCTGTCCCGAGTGCTTGGGCAGGCTTCTGGGAATCTGGTGTAATATGATGCCTTGCACAGCCTTGGTGCAGTGGGAAGGGGCTTGGACCTGCCTAGGCTCAGTGTGCCAGGCTCTGCTGACTCCCCATGAGAGACCTTGATTTGGGGGATGTGGGGATGTGAGGTGGCTTGGGAGAGAGGGCTGGAGGGTGGGAGGAGGGAGGAGGTGGGATCTGTGGTTGGTATGTGGAATGAATAGAAAATTTCTTAATAAAGAAAAATGAAAAAAAAAAAAAAAGAAAATCACTATCCCAACTCAGGTACTTAGGTTATTTAAAGAGCTTCCTTGACAGGACAAGGAAGATAGGATAGATGGGTTCATTCTGCATGAGTAGAGAGGAAGTTCTACTGCATGGGTATTTTATATGTGTTAACTTCTTGTTTACCATTTTATACACTTTAGAACAAGAAGGGATTTATATGAGATCTCCATCTATATGTGGTTCTACTGAGTATCGCAAGCAACCCATTGTTGAGCTCCTTCTTAAAAGTAAAATGCTGGGGTGGCATAATTTAACACTTCCCTGGAGATGTCAGAAAGTCTGGGGTGAACTAAGTGCGTCTATGTGACTAAAGGTACCTGAATTCATTAGTTGAAATTTGTCCTGAGGAGAAAGACAAAAACAGAAACAAAAAAATAAGGTGCAAAATGCTTTCTATCTTTATGACAGAAGGCACTGGTTCAACAGGAAGCCATGATCTGACAAAAGTAGAGACTTATCTCCCGTGTCTCTTATTTCTAATATTAACTCTTAGGCTTAAAGAAATAGTGTCTGGTGGTGGTTTGACATCCCAGAAACAGAAAAGGTCTGATAGTTTTAAGATGCTATACACTAAATGTTTTTACATTCCTAACATTCATTCTTTAAAAAAAATGAATCCCCAGCATGATGATGTTAAGAGATGGGGAACGTTGAAGAGTGATTAGATGGTGAGATTTCTTCTCCTTTCTACAATGTGAGATGCAATCAAGAGATACATGCCAGATCATTGTTATCAAAAGATCATAACTCTCATAACATTAATTCCAACTCCAGAACTGTGAAAAATAAATTTCTGTTCTTTGGAAGTCACAAAGTTTGTGGCATTTTTTGTTGTAGGTTCCTGAATGGACTAAATCTTATTTTTCTATAGTAATTAATCAAAGAGGTTATGACTTGAAAAGTTGATAAACACTTTTTAGCAACTTTTGCCTTTTCTTGGAAGACATTTCAAACACAGGTGTGAAATATTGAAGAGTGGGGAGAAATAGCTGGCACCATCTCAGGGCTAGGCTCATGCTGATGAAAGTTGCGTTAGAGTTTGGTCTTGCCATAGTACATAAGGTTGGATGGAGTCATGGGCCTTCAGGTCTGCAAATATTATCAGGGATGCGCTCCTCATGTCAATGTTCTTCTGCATTTCCCTCAAATAGAGATCCCTAAAGAAAAACTCAAAAAAGGCACTTGAGCTTTCCCCAGTTTATCTTCTTTCCCACTCTACTGCAGTAAGAGATAGAAGGCCTGACCATCACACCCAATACTGCTTTAGTTAGCCACCCCTTATCCATCTCAGCTTAGCTTGCACCTGCGCAACCATATTTCTTTCATTTTTAAAGACTTTCTTTTCCTTCTTTTCATGGGGAAAGAATTTCAGAAATGTTTTATTGTTAGAACAATGTAACCTTTACTCCCTCAGTGACCTCTATACATGGATTGCTAGCTTGCCATATGTCCACTTTAATCTCAGCCAATGGGTAGACAGTCAATGCCCAGATCAAAGACACCCAGAAAACGAACAAGCAAACAAACAAACAAAAACAAAAACAAGTCAAAACAAAACCAAGAACTCAAATTGTATTTGTTAGGCAGCAGACTTTCATGTTTTGCTGATAGATGACAAAAATCGTAATTTAGCAAAGACATTACTATTTCAGAAGAGTGATTTGTCCTTACTAATCATCACAGACTTTGTTTTTAGGGCAAATATATACTTATTTCTAGATAATGAATGAGTAAGGGGAGTTGAAAAAATTAATCATCTTTTTGTATTACTGGTAAGAAAATTTTCAAATTTCCAACTGACAAATCTTAAATATTAGTTCCTGCTAAGGTAGGGTTTCATTTCCAGTGTAAAATGGATCTTGGAAACTTCCTCAATTATGTTTCTCCCTACTGAGCACATCTAACAGTCTTGAAAACAGTGAAAATTCCACAAACAGCATCTTGGAACACATGGTCAGATGGCATCAATCAAAATTAATCCCAATGCTTATTATGAATGATTTCTAATGAGTGAAAATGTAAAATGATGAGGGATCAATCTGAATAATATGAGAGTCACTTCTTTCTTTGTCTCCTGAAGCATTGCTTAAATGAGGTTATCTGTACTGTGTCATGTAGAGAAGCTGGGAGTTCTCTGGCTAAATATATTCCTTCTCACATTGATAAAGTAAGTGTTCTGTTTAACCATGCCTTGTAGACAGAGAGAAGCGAGAAAGCACTGTGGAATGTGCTTACTTGTTTCTTCGGCATATTCAGCATGTTGGTAAGAACAGGGATTTCTGGAACATGGACAATGGTGAATACAGAATACTACAGCAGTGCTGATGTAAGACTTCTAACGATCACAGTTTGGGAAACATTGTCCATTCTATTACTCCTTTGCCACAGTCTGAGAAAAGGCCACATCAGTTCTACATCATATGAACATAATCACATTTATAACATGCCTATATATTCACCTTACACAAACACATGGGCATTGGTGGCATATACCTTTAATCTCAACACTCAGGAGGCAGAGCCAGGCAGACCTCTGTGAGTTCGAGTCCAGCCTAGGCTACAGAGCAATATCCAGGACAGGCACCAAAACTACACAGAGAAACCCTGTCTCAAGTAAACAACAAAAAACTATAAACCCATATGTAATAAATTAACAAACCACTCATATTGTACAGTGTTAGCAAATATTTGGGTCAAATGGGAGACTAATTCAAATTTGAAGTAATATGACATGCCAGATAATTAATTTTAATGTATCACCTATCATTAAGTTAACTGACTGTAATAGTATATGCATTTTCACATTTTCATTTGACTAATGTGAGAAAATTATACAGCAAATTATTCAGACACATGACCTGACAGTTTGTGATTAGTTAACAAGTATTATTTATCAATGATGAGTGTCAGTTTTCACCCTCTGTGAAATGCTCCAAAGTAGAGTTGTTATGGGTTCTTTATGATCCTCTGCAACATAGTAATGACAAAGTAAAATATTTAAATAATTTCTCCTGGCTATTCAGTGAGAAAAATTAACTCTGACAGCAAATCTCTGTGGTATAAATGCAGTTTCCACTGATAAAACACTTTCTGACCTCGGCAACCTTTCATCATCCCCAGATTTTTGAAGCCACACATTTCAATTGATAGATTCAGTAAGCTAAAACTATTCCTGTTGAGGGGGGTGGCTGGAATTATGCAATTCTGAAGTTAGAGGGAGTTACTTGAAAGTGTTTCAGTACCAAATTAGAGCTGTAATAGATTTTGACAGAAACTAGCCCTGTGATAATATATGCATGTTAGGTGATGCTATTTTGAGCATATCTTATGTACTCCCAGTTCTAAGTTGTAATAAATCCTATCTTTAATTATTACTCAGTTTGCTCTTCTTATGGGATATATATATTATACTGTAATGGTCTTCACTGTGGATTAATATATTAATTAGTGAATTCATATAAATTATTAGCATTTATAATAGTAATTATTTGTTGTCAATATTTAGAATGTTCATCCATGACTTCCCACATGATATATTGTTTCAGTGCAGTCCTATATACTAAATATAAATAAGTGATCAACAGGATGAAAGACCCGCTTTATTTTATGGGACAACATACTAAGTACACGTGAAGAAAACAGATTTTCTGTGCTTCAGGAACAGCCTTGATGTAAGCATAAATCTAAAGTGTCTATGACCTCCTTCTACACCCACAGGTTGAAACAAGCAATTACATTTGTCTCTAAGCAATGCTTGTCCATCAAGTCCTTGACAGCTCAGTAACATCTTTATTGTCACTCTTGCTTCCTAACCTTTTCTGTTTTCCCCTTTGAAAGCACTCGTACACACACACACACACACACACACACACACACACACACACACACACAAATAGCCTACATATGAATTAATAATAAATTTCAGAATCCCCAACTATTCTGCCCATTTTGAAAGTATGTCTTCTTCATCCGGGCAGTGGTGGTGCATGCCTTTAATCCCAGCACTCGGGAGGCAGAGCCAGGCGGATCTTTGTGAGTTCGAGGCCAGCCTGGTCTACAGAGCGAGATCCAGGAAAGGCGCAAAGCTACACAGAGAAACCCTGTCTCGAAAAACCAAAAAAAAAAAAAAAAAAGAAAAAAAGAAAAAAAGAAAGTATGTCTTAATAGAAACGAGTTGCATCAAAAACCAAACCAAAACAAAAACACAAAACAGGATTGTAAAAAATATATTTTCTTCCAATAGAGTTAAAATATTTTTTTGTCTTAAGCTTCTTTTACAATTTCACATCCACGTACTGTAGATGTAACCAACCGTCTTATTAAATAAGAGACACAGAGCCAATGTAAAGATAAAAGCCCAAGAGGTCAGAGCTAAGAGCCTTACCCGCTTTCTGCCAGCTAGCCTCTCCCGCCAAGAGACCTCTCCGAAAAAGAACTACTTCCTGTGTGTTCGCCTTTAAATAGAGTTCTGTTCTGCCTTCTCATTGGTCGTAAACCCAACTACGTGACTGCCTCATCACTGCCTGTCTGTACAGACCTCCAGACACACTTTGGAGCGTGTGTCTCCAATGCCGGTAGTATCCTTGAACACACAGAGATCTACCTAGTTTTGCTTACCAAGTGCTGGGATTAAAGGCGTGCACTACCACCGCCCTGGCTTTCCCTATGGCTTGCTAATAGCTCTGACCCCTAGGCAACTTTATTTATTAACATACAAATAAAATCACATTTCAGCACAAATAAAATACCACTATAACGTACCATTAGAAATGAAACATGAACAATTGTGCCAGGAGCTGTAAGGTTTTCTCATAAGCCTTACTGGAAAGCAAGGTACCCACACTGTGTGACGGTTACCCCCAGGTTTACTATCTGCTGGCAGATGCTAGCTGAAATGGAAATGTTCCCTGAATTCGTGATGTGACTATCTTCTCAACTCTGCAGCGCCTTTCCTCCTCAGGGAGTTATGAGGATAAGAATCTCTCCCTCGTACAACTAACATTTTAGAGTGTACAGAAGAGCTTGTCTTTTGCCTCCTCTGTGGAGTCATTTATCTCCTCTGAAGCACATTTTTGTTATTTTTGTTTTAAAGAGCAAGGTTGGGGTTCAAGAAACCCATTCAGTTATCAGGGTCAAATGCAATAGTTTCTGTCTTTCAGGGTTGGTACCTTCTCTACTTGATGAGCGGTGGTAAATGCTCTGCTTGGATTTTTGGCTCTGCTTCGGTTCGCTTAGGAAAAATCATTATTCATTGCAATGTACACTGTGAGGATCATAAACATGTAGTGAAAATTACTCCTGCTGATAATATCCCAATTAGATGAACCAGGAAGAAGCTGGTTGAAAAGAAACAGGATATTTCTGAGGAATCCCTAACTGTTACAGGCTTCTGCTGTAGCACTATTTCAAAGTAGAATGTCGAGGCACTTGTATAAAATTTCTGTTTCTTAACCTTGGCTTTTTATGATGTTTTTGCCTCTCTCTTCCCATGTTTTAAGAGGGATAAAAAATGTTGTTATAAACATGGAATTCTTTGAATATACTTTATTCTTAGTAAAATTAATTTTATCAAAGAGCAGAATCAACAAAAAATATTTCATGTTTACAACAAGACTTTGAAGATGGTAGTAGTTTTGGTACCTTTATCTTACATCACAGGAAGGAAGAACAAAGTTGAAATATTTTCTCAATGGCAAAGAGCTTAAGATGTAGAGAGGGTGACTTTTCTGATTCTTTTATGACTCATGACAACTTACAGAGTTTTTTCTCATTAGAAGTCCTTGACATTGACATACATTCTAGAGTGGTCACACATGTACTATTTTCCTTGCATATTAAATATTAAAATATTTACTAGAATACTGGATTTTTAGAGTATTTTTCTGTTCATAACTCTATGATTAGACAAAGTTGAAAAAAGAATAATCTTATCCTATGTTATTCATGAAGCATTGAGTCCAAAGTTCCCAAATCCATGTACCACATGGGCAGGTAGAAACTGTCATACAACATATGAGTTGGGTTGTGTATATGTATGTTGTGTTTAAAAAGAAACACAAAATAGAAAGAAGGCATCACACACTTTGATTCCTGTATCCTTAACACATCCTTGGCTCCACAGACTTCCAATGGAGAATGGGTGATTCATCAGAATCTACAAACTTGGAAAAAAACCTGCTCCTTCCTGTCCTGGAAGCTACTAATTACCAATGGTTTCTTGTCAAGGGGTGGAACTTCATACTCACGCCCCCCTCTTCATGATGGTGTTTGATCGGACTTAGGCTTACACGGGTCTTGTACATGTTGTCACAACTTCTGTAAGTTCATATATGTAGCTGCCCTGCTGTGTTCTGAAGATCTTATTTCCTTATGATTATATTCCACCTCTGGCTCATACAATCTTTTTGCCCACTCTTTTGTAATGATCCTTGAGCATTTGTTGGAGGGGTTGCAATGTATGTTTCACTTGTAGTTGGAAATTCTTCAGTCTCTTATTCTCTGCTACTTGGCCAATTATGAATATTTGTGTTGAAAACCATCTACTGCAAACAAAGCTTTTCTGATTAGGCCTTATTCTATGGACATCAAGGTAAGCCATTAGGAATTGGTTTAATACTGTGCATGTACCAAAATGGTAGGTTCAGTCTTAGAGTCTATGATCTTTCTAAGCACAAGTTCTTGGCATAATAATAGCCCAAACCATGGGTCTCACCTTGTGGAGCAGGCTTAAATCCAATTAGAAAGTATTTCTTCACGCCCTTGACATTCATGTCACTTTATGTCACAATTGCACCTTGTGAAGCCTCACATTATTGTAGGTCACAAAGTTTATCGCTGGGTGAAACCAAGGATTACTTTTCTCCTCTAGAAGCATTCTTTGTACCTTTCAGCGTTGGGAAAGATTGACAGAAGGTCTGAACCTTCCAGTCCAGTACCAACTTGATGTCTTCGTGTTCTATGACTAAAATAACTGGTGTCTTCAGCAATAGTATCTTACCATCCAGCACCACCAGCCAACCTGAGACATTGGCAATAACCTCTAATGTTTAGGAGTAAAACAAAACTACAGACAAAATTAATTTGATTTCTAAATCTAACTTGTTTCTGCTACAAGTTCTATCATACAAGACTTTTAAATTGAAACAGAAAGAGAATGGGGAAAAAAAGAAAAGAAGGAATGAAATAAATTGAAAAATAAATCCACCATGTCTCCTTCATAATGTGACAATACTTACTTAAATGGGCTGGCAATTGTTAAAATCATTCTCAAACTATATTAACTAATGATGTAATTTACCCTTGGACTATTTCCTTATTTATAAATAACATCCAAATTTTGGAATCAAATGTACTGTATATCAATGTTGTTATGGACTTTCATTTGTTTTGTTTTGTTTTCTTTACAATACCAAACCACCCCACAAACATCCGAACTCCATAGGGGTATCTCAGCTGAGGAATCAGCAAGAGTACCTGACCCGGATGCCAAGATAGAGCACAGCATATCCTCTTTATCGTGACTGCCAAATAGGAGACTAAGTAGCTGTATGTTGATATCATCAAATCTGGAACTTACAGTCATCCTGGAGCAACTGTCTGGGGAAACGGAAAAAGTCAGCCAGAGCTCCAACTGTGAATTCCTAAGTGGATTGCTCTCTCTCTCTCTCTCTCTGTTTCCTTCATAAATTAGTTTCAGCTACCGGTCATGCAATGTTTTCACTCTAGTCTCCTTCCTGTTACAGAATGAAAGGGATAATCCTAACCATAATAAAAGGGCCATGAAGAATATTTGAAATAAACAATCTGTGTTAGACACAGTGGAATCTTCATTATCTTCAGATTAAAGAGTAATAAATAGCACCTAACAGCTTCCTTATATACTTTCCATTACAAATTCCCTTCACTATTTCTCTAGAAGTATAAAATTTGCATGTATGATACTGAGCATAGAAATTGTTTGTATGGTATTTCACTGATTTTGAATCACTTTTATCTATTTTATCTAATTAGGATAAAGATCATCATGTTTGTTTTGACACAGAGTTGTTTTCATAATCCACTGTACTTAGAACTCACTAAGAATGAACATGGAGGCAAGGAAATTTAGGCTATTCAAGCCAATGAGATTTAAAGTTATTATTGCTTAACAGCTGACTTTGACATTGTAAATCAGTGTGGCTTCATAGAATGCATTTCTCAGTTATTCTCATATGAAATCGGCCAGGTACCAGAATAAGAACATGTTTTACCTACCATCTAATGCCCTTCATTTTGTAGAGTTAGGTCAAAGATAAAACTAACAGCATTCAAAAATGCAATTTCCATCATCAATTGCAGTCAAAGACAAACACTTTAGGCATTACCTGGAAACATTGCAGGAAAGCAAATTGTCAGAGCGCTACTCAACAACCTTCCAAATCATAAATTCTGCCAGCAGGCTCCAATAACATGTGTTTAACAAGCTTTTCTGGTAATTCTTCTATACACAAAAATCTCAGAAACATGCTGTCAGTGGCAGAATTCTACCTCAGGCCTCCTTGCAGTGCTGATTTCCAAATAGCTTGTTTCTTATGCTCTTGACATTCTATTCCTGCCTTCAGCTCTCATACCTTCAGGATAAGAATTATTGCTGTGCTTAAAAACCCTTATATATAGTTTCACAATCTTACTGTCCCAGCTATGCCAGAAAATCAAGTATTAGTACCTGATAGCATCTCTCAGCTTCATCTAAATTTCATTGAATCAGGTTGATATTTCAGAATGTGTGGGATGATGAGGGGAACTTGTCTAGTTTTACTGTAGATGAAGTTTTCATGTCTATTTTATTGTGATTTATACTACATTTAATGTCTGTCAAACAATTTTGGAAACAGGTACCAACTCCCTGTCTTCCCTGGAAGTCTCTCAGTGCTCCGCATATTTATTAGACACTAACACCTAATGGAATGTAACTTCTTTCCCTTAAAATACAAACTTCCTTGCAATGTCATGGTTTCAGGTCCACTTGAGAGCTGTTTCATGGCATCATTATCTCCACTGAAATGGAAATGGTACCTAGGGGTTATTTCTCTAAGAGCAGAGAGGAATAACACCTGAGCCAGAAAGTAAAGTAGACTGTCCCCCAAGCACTGGACAAAAAAGAAACTAGTATTTTATGAATGCACAGTACAAGGCTCAGGCAAAAATACATTTTTTAAATCTTGGTTGAAATTAGCATCACATATTGGTTTATCATTGTGGCTTTAAAAAACAAATAAAATCAAACAAACTGAAAATAGTTTGCTCGAGAAAAACTGAAGAAGATAGTTGCTACTGAGGTTAGATGAATAGAAATGTGTGTAAAACCATTATTAGTAGGAAAACAATAACAACAATAGCAACCTGCTCTTGCAGGTAGAGCAAAGAGGGATGACCCTAAATTCAAGAATCGAGTGGAAAACTGTAAATTCAGATGCTAACCAGCCACCTCTGCAGTCTGCTTGTCACACCTTTGCTGTCTTTTACCTAGAAACTCAAATAGTCTGTCTCTGTAGAACTCTTCATTATATGCAGTTTTTCCTTATTTCTGAACTAAGACCTTCACAGACTGTGAAATGTGAAACAAAAAGTCAGCATTTCTCAATGTTCTGTAGTATACATCAATTTAATAAACGTATGTATATGGTATATATTTATATCAAATATATGTACGTATAGACACCAATACATTTATTTCAAATGTATCATTATTACTTCATATGAATTCATCATCCTTTTCATTGAGAAAATTACTGCACTTAACTTCTTTGCTATTAAAATGTTCTCAGCCTTTCATCATGATAAGAGAAGAGCGTGTGAGGCACTATATTATTCCTTGAAAAGTTGTTGGCCATTAGTAAACTGCTGGGAGAGTGGGAGATATTTTCTCCAGTGCTATAACCAATGCTATGTGGTCCAAACTCCCGTAAATACTCCCCATGGATGCTTATTCCAGCTACCCTAACTAAACTCATGGATTGTACACATAAAAGACAAGAAAGTGGGATGCGGGCTTGTTGGAAGAAAACAGAATAAAAAGAACAGCGATGGGGACAAGGGCAAATACTGGGACATGAATCTGATTTTCATACATTACACAAGTATACAATATTGCCAACTTAAATATGAAGAGCTTATTATTTATTTGTTTATTTTTGAAAATAGATACTTCTCTCATGCAATGTATCTTGACCACTGGTCCCCTTACCTCCACTCCTCCAGCTCCCTCACCTCTCCACTTTCCCCCAGATCTACTCCCCCTCCAGTTCCTTCCAGAAAAGAGCAAGTCTTCAAGAGACAACAACCCAATGTGACAAAACAAGGCACAATACAGCAAAGCAAAAACCCTCATATCAAGGCTGGACAAGGAAAATGAATAGGAGGAGAAGTGTTCCAAGAGTAGGCAAAAGAGTCGGAAACAAACCTGATCCCACGGTTAGGAGTTCTACAAAATACCAAGCTGGCAACTGTAACATATACACAGAAGACCTGGTGCAGACCTCTGTGGGCCCCCATGCTTGCTGCTTCAGTGTCTGTGAGCCCTGTGAGTTGTGTTCTCCAAGTGCTCTTCATCCACTCTGACTCCTACAACCTATCTTTCTTCTCTTTGGCAGGGTTCAAATATAATTATAAAAAATCTAACTGTTTTGAAATGAACACTCACGTACAAGTTACACTATACAATTATTCCACACATAAAAGCACTGATGATCACTAAGATAGGAAGGAAAAAAAAACACAATGATTTTCAATACTCCATAGTTCTGGAGTTGTGAGTGCACATGACCACAACTGGCACTTTGTACCTGAACTTCAATCCACATGCTTCTACAGAAGGTGCTTTAATGTGGTGATATTTTGTCCCCCAATATATTGTGTACCTTAATAAAGTTCTCTGGGGTCAGAGAACAGAACAGCCCCTAGATAGACATAGAGGTCAGAAAATGGTGGCACACTCACCTTTAATCTTAGCATTCTGGAGGCAGAGATCCATTCGGATCTCTGTGAGTTCAAAGCCATGTTGGAAACAGCCAGGCATGGTGACACATGCCTTTAATCCCAGGAAGTGATTGTAGAAAGCAGAAAGGTATATAAGGCATGAGGACCAGTAACTAGAGCCTGGTTTTAAGCTTTTAGACTTCTAGCAGCAGTTCAGCTGAGATCTATTCAGATGAGGACACCGAAGCTTCCAGTTTGAGGAAATGAGATCAGCTTAGGAATTGGTGAGGTGAGGTTAGCTGTGGCTTGTTCTGTTTCTCTGATCATTCAGAGTTCACTCCAATACCTGGCTCTGGGTTTGTTTTTATTAATAAGACCTTTTAAGATTCATGCTACACTTTAACCCATTGAGATATTACCCTAGCCATGAAAATTGAACTTTTGAGAAAATTCTTCACATTAATCTCTAATTTTTTCTTTCTGATTTCAGTAGCTTTCAGATATCCTTTGGAAGCATAGAATTATCTGTGTGTACTCAGCCAACAAGTAGACACTGATAAATGGAGAGATGGGTTTAATGTATCATTGGCTACATATATTGTTTTTATAAAAGGTGAGGGGAACTGCTATATTTAGTATGTAATAGCAGCAGTTTTGTTTTATTTCTGTTTCTTGGTAGAGAGTTAAAATACAGGTTTTACTAAGTCAAATTTTGACATAGGTTAAGAATGGTTTAATAAAGAAAAATATTGAGTGTTCTGTGTTACATGAGTTGGTCAAAGAAAGAGGTCAACTCCAAGATAAATTATGTGGAGGCCTGTGTGGTAGCAGGAAGTTCCAGCTTCTGGTGGACTTAACCTTGAATAGCCCTTCAAAGATGTTATTTATTAATGGTTACACAAAGTTGTTTTTTGGGTAAACAAGTTTCTCATACCAAAGTCCCTGATTTAATCTATATGTTTCCTGAAGGAATGCATCACACCCCTGCTACATTTGCTTGTGTTGTGTACTGTTTGCACTACCCAATAATTCTAGAGTTCCAGGTGTGCTAGGAGCATCTTGTGACTAAAGTCATGCAAAGGATGTAAAGCTGCTTCAGAGAAATGACTCTACAAATCACATAAAACAATCACTAAATTCCACCAAGATTTCTTCAAAGTACTTGTTGAAAACCATTCTGATGTTTACCATAGACAGTGAAAAACAACTATTCTGTTCTAGTGTTTACCCTTGACACAGTGACTCTGCTAGATTCCTACAACAGAAAATAACTTAGATGCAGGGATTATTCAGTGGGGAAAAAAGATGGAGAGAAAATGGTAAAATCACACACTAATTAAGATACATAAGATTTTATATATTCTGTGCATTTGTACTGAAACATGCTTAGATGAGTATTAGACATGGAAGAAAATGTTAATATCCAGGATAATCCACTGGAACAGAACAAAGTGGAGGCAGATGTTAAAAGTTCTCTTTAATCACATATTTTGTAAAATTTTGGTGCAATATCTTTTTTGTAATGTTCAGTTATTATAAGTATTATTATTATTTGTGTGCAGACATGTGCAGTGTGCATACGATGGAACACATGTATTAGTTGAAGCACAACTCTGTAGATTTACCTCTTACCTTATATTTGTGGGCATTGTGCAATCTGTGTATTGAATTCAGGTCATCTAGCTAGCATGACAAGGGATTCTTTCTCAGAAATCCAGACAGGTTGAGCCAGCAAAGCTGGCAGAATGACTGGCTGAAGTTGAGTCCTTACAGTGTAAAATCCCCTCTCTAGTATAGTCTAGAGCTGTCAGGCTCAGTAGCTTCAGCCAAATATTACATCATTAGCTTTCCTGATTCTTAGGCAGATGGACTGCACTGGGCAAACTTTCTTTCTTGCAAATGCTCTGTCTTAATTTCCAGAATCATATGAATCAAATTCTGCAACAAGCCCTCCATCATAGATATCTATGTGCTATAATTTCTCCTTTTTGTAAGAATCCTAGCAATTAGGTAGATCACCATTAACTGCCCTCTCTATTAAATTTAGCATTATATTGAAGACTGAATATGTAGAAAATCCAGTCAGGCCTGGAAAGATAGCCAATTTCTTCTTGCTCATATTTTAGTCATAATTAATAAACTATGACAGAACAGAGTTATCATTTCCAATCACTTTCTCTCAATTTTTAACATCATTGATAAACAAAGTTATCATTTTTACTCATTAACCCCATATCCCAATTTTTAAGAATCTAATGCCATATGACAGCCTGTTCTCAGGCTAGTAGCTTTTATGGCTACAAGGACATTAGAGAAAACAAAATCTTCAAGCCAACCCAGGCATATTACCATGTTCCAAGCAGTGTATTATTAACTCTTAATGGTCAGAGTGTCCAAGAAAAATCCTCAGGCCAAAGCTGCTGCAGTTTTTTAAATTAAAACTTTTATTTAAATTCTGGTATAATACAATGTTTATATTTTATATTTTATAGTATTTGTTCATATGTCTAATCCTGACATTCTGTTGTTCTTTGGTCATATGATATCATAGTGGCTCTGCATGTGCTAACTTTTCTAAGAAAGGGAGGTCCTGATGTCTCATTCTTTGATCGTCTTTCCATCCATACTTGCTCATCAATATGTTTCTGTGTAGGACTGAGGTAACTTCAGCTAATCTAACTGTATGTGCCACGTAATTGCCTGTGTGTATAGTGGGAAGAGGCTAGCAATATGAACTGTGGCCAACTCCTCTAGCCCACCTAATCTTGACCTTTTTGAGTTTACTTTGTTTTGAATATTTTGTTCCTGCATAAGTATATGGACAGATGTTTCAAGAATGTTTCAAAGCCTCATAAAGAGACCTCTGGATTCTTTGTGTTTTACAACCACCAAGGCATAAGGAAGATCTTCAAGTAGATTAAAGAAAAAAAAAGCAGGAGGGGTAGAATGTTCAGGAATTTCCTGATGAGGCTTAAAAGCAATATTCCAGGGAGAAGACATAAATGATTCATACAAAATTTTCCATCAATCCAATATCCCCAAAATGCACGAATATTAAAAATTCCTCAATTATGCAACAGGTGGAGATGAAAACCAAAGGTAACACAGCAGCCATTATGAAGCTGAGCTTTGCTGGATTTTTGTCAACCAACTGTGCTGGTTTTATGACTTCTGTTATTCCCATCAGATATGGCTGTGCCAGGCCATACTCTTAAATTAAAACTGATTCTTCCTCTCTAGAAATTATTGATCCTCCATAGCTCTTCCATTAGGCCTGGAGGCTTACAATCCTTCCCCACTTCCATGTTTTTATGTTGACAGCTGTGGTCTTGTGCAGCCAATGACAACTGCTGTGAATTCATCAGTCCAGAAGTCACATCATGGACAGAAGACATGGTTTTGATCTAGTCCTACCCAATTTCTGGCTCTTATGATCTTTCTAACCTCTCTTCTGAAGGGGTCCCTGAGACTTGGGGTGAGGGAGGTGTGATATAGTTATTTTAGTTGTTGTTGAGAATTCCACTGAATGCTGTTTTTAATTAAAATATCTTCACAGATTTATGCAGAAATAGTAATTTACAAGCCATCTATATATCAGTTAGTATAGGCAACCTGATTTGAAATTAACCATTCCAACCATGAGAAAGTTTGCTCAAAGATTTTGGTAATTTTTGAATGTGCAATAAGATACAGGATTAAGCCACATTTAAAAATAGGCCAGCAAATCATTTTTATCTTATTGTTGTATGTGTACATGGTATGAAAGAAGAGGATTGTACATGTCAAGACACGTCTGTGGAGGTCACGAGACACGTTTTTATGGTTATTTCTCTCCTTTCTCCTTTAGTGCAGTTATGGAGATCAACTCAGTTTGCTTGGCTTGCTTGGCAAGTGTGTTTACTTTCTGAACCATCTCACCAGCACCATCTTAGTTACTTCTCTACTGATGTGTAGAGCCACCGTGACCAAGACAATTTATGAGAGAAGTCATATAATTGGGAGTTCGCCTACTGTTTCAGAGGGTGTGTCCATGATTATCATGGTGGGGAACATAGGAGGAGGCCAGCAAGCGTGGATCTGAGACAGTAGCCGAGAACTTAACATCTGATCTGTAAGTTCAAGGCAGAGAGAGAGAGAGAGAGAGAGAGAGAGAGAGAGAGAGAGAGAGAGAGAGTTTAGGCCTGGTATGGACGTTTGAAACATCAAAGCATGCCCACAGTGACACACCACCATCAACAAGGCCACATCTCCTAACCTGTTCCCAAACAGTTGAACCAAACCAACCATTCAAATATATGTCTGTGGGATTATTCTCATTCAAATGGCAAACCCCAATTTGTTTTTAATTCCCTATGTTATCTGCAGTCTTCTCTGTGTTATAAGGAACACCAGGCAACATCAATTATGAGAAATGTATTTTTTATTTTTTCTTTATTTCACAATAAATTGTGAAATTATTTATTTATTTATTTCACAAATAAATCGTGAAAGAGCCACAGAAAACAAGGAAAAAGAACTGTTCAATATTCAAAGATAAAACAGATCTTAGCAAGTAAAAATCAACCTAAAATTCAGGGAGAAATAGTTTGTCCATCTTGAAGGATATGTGATATAATGAAATGTCATCAATTTGTGGTCATACAGTAAAATGTGTCTGTATGTACCTCTAAAAGCCTAAAATCATTTGTCATGTCTTTATGGCAATAAAGTATTGAAACAATGCCCAGGAAGCACACATGTAGAAGACCACAGACATTCCTTCAGGAGAATGTTTCCTCATGAGCTTACAAATGAGATGTTTATAGATGGATTTCCTATGTATTTTTTTCTGTTATCAAATGGTTTTACTCATATAACTCTTCATTAGCTAATTGCATACTAGTCCGGATGGTCTTGGCTGAGATTTCTGAAAATGCCTAGCCAGAACATGAAGTCATGATAATCAGCAGATGGTAAGAAATAAGCAAGATTGTCCAAGTTTCCTTCAAGTTCACGTCACGTTTTACCAAATTCCATTAAAGAGAGAAGACAAGGACTCGCAAGAGTGGGAAAGTGCCGCTTTTAGAAAGAGGGTGCAAAGTCAAGGAGAGGGGAGGAGTCAAAGTCAGTAATCCATCCAGACTACTGTAATTATACAAGGCTGGGCTTTAGAACTGCACAGAAAATCAATAAATCATTTATTATGCTCAGACATTTTAATACATTTCTCTTAGCAAGTAGGATGTTGCAGAAAAGAAAAAATGAAGTAAATATTTGAACACAGAAAAAAAGGAAACAGTAGCCTTCTTCCAGAGAAAACATGGTATGTTTGGCCTTGGTTATTTTCAGGCAAGCTGTGAATTTAAATCTAACAAAAGTAAAAAAAAAATGGGTACCATTCTCCATCTATCATAAAATTATAAGAGGGTTAAAAGGCAACTGTAGCTGGAGGATTTCCTATGCTCACCCAGCATCAAGGACCCCATAGCCACTTATAAAATAATCTCTCAGAAACTTACATTAATTAAAACTGTATGACCTAATGGCTCAGGCTTCTTGCTAGCTAGATCTTACATCTTAACCCATTTCTATAAATCTATACCTTGCCATGTGGCTTGTGGCTTACTGGTATCTTTACATCTTGCTTCTCATGGCAGTGGCTGGCTGCATCTCCTCACTCAGCCTTCCTGTTCCCACAATTCTCCTCTCTGCTTGTCCCATCTATGCTATACTTCCTGCCTGGCTACTGGCCAATCAGCATTTTATTTATCAACCAAATCAGAGCAACACATTCACAGCATACAGAGCGATATACACAGCAGGCAACTGTGAAATGGAAGTTATTTTTCAATAACATGCTTGATGAGATGACAATATACAAAATAGAATAGCAATTTTTGCAATAAAGGCAAAACTAACTAACAAAAAGTGACAGAGTATCCACAGAGCACTGGCCTAATATAAGTGAGACTCTGGGTTTGATACTTGTGATACCTAATCTTGGTACATAAAAATCTATGCAAAGCTACACAGAGAAACCCTGTCTCAAAAAAACAAAAAAAAATCTACTAAAAATGAAGAAGTTGTGCATGCACATGAGGGATTCAATTGATTGGAGAATTCAAGATGAGAAGACCCATACAAAGTCTGAACCACAACTTCTGATGGATGGCAGTCTATACAAAAAAAAGAAAAAAAATGGAAGAAGGAAGCTTTTGTTATTTGACTGCTTGTCATCACTCTCTATGGCAAGTTTATTTGTCTTGTTGCTTATACGTGCCTTTACAGGAATTAAAACCCACTTCTTCAGGATTCCAACATAAACAGAAATTATTTAGGAATCTGTTGGTATTCCAGCAACGTATTTGGGACTGCTGATACATCTTGTCTTGTGAATCTAGCAACTACATAGATTGTTAACCTTCCTTTTGGGACACATCAATTGTTGTACTACTGCAAACCATGCTAATAAATCCTGTGTGTGTGTGTGTGTGTGTGTGTGTGTGTGTGTGTGTGTGTGTACACATTTTATAACTTATGTTCTCCTAGAGATGCTATGGATTGACCCTAGATTGGAGGATCATGGAGATGTCAGGCTAGCACAGTACCACCAAACTATTCCCTGACTACAACTTCCTCATATTATAAATATGTCGATGCTTGTATTATTTGAACTTTGTCTTATAATATGATTCTATCTAAGAAACCATACAAATTAACTGATTTCCAACAGATCATAATTTGCATATTTGCAGGTTCTTGGATGTAGTGTTCTTCCATTTTCAATAAATCAAGGTTATCACTGAGATTGTTTACTCAACAGAGAGAAGATTGGAGCTTTTGTAATTATCAGGTTGGCTGATAATCAATACCAGACTATAAACACTGATGTATGCTAGGGCTCAAGTTCATTCTAAATTGTCTGCTTGGCTGAGTATTGACCATGTTAATAGCATAACTGCAGCCCCTTCCCCCATCTCTGGTATTTCTGTTATATACATTCATTTCCAGTGTCTGGCTCATTTGCTCCTTACGAATGTGCAAATATTTAGACAATTATTTCTTCACTAATAATGGCATTCCCATTTCTCTCTAACCACAACCATGATATTCTCATGTTTTCTACTTCTTATTTTTCATTTATTTTCAATACATTACACCTTCTTTTTAATCCACCTGCTTCCTATTTGAATTCTAGCTGATTATCATTTTTTTCCATATGAGCTCTGCTTTATGCTAGATTCTTCCTAATTTTCAGGCATATTCAGTTTGGAGGGACATCACCACATATTTAGTAATGTGACACGTTCGAATATTTTAATCACTACACAAACTGTTTAATCATTTATGTGCTAGTTAAATCCAAAACAAGCCATGATACATACCTGTATTCCCAACACTCAGAAAGTATGAACTTCATCTATGAACATCAGTATTTGGTTCATTCAAAGTAGGATGTTATACGACAATGTTGCTCAGAAAAAAAGATAATCTTCATTATTACTACTATTATTTATGAGGGCTATTCTCACTTGGGCTACAAAATAACACTTTCTAAAAGCACATGATTTAATAAGTCTAGGAATAAGCTGAAATTTCTATCCATTTGCAGAAATTCTCATGTAAAATCTGAATACCTAAAAGCAGAGAATTTCAGTTGAAAGTTTAATTCCTACTTCCAAACACACAAGAACAGAAAGACCAGATTCCACACATGTGTATTTGTGCTTTATTCAGGGGTCAATGAAGATGAGTTTGCATAATTAAAGTACGGTAAAGGGATATGCCCTCTTGCTTGCTTTTGATGTTCTATGAGTTTTTCAGAATTTCACAGGAGGCCTAGATTGACATCATCCTTATCCATCCTTTTCTCCATCCAGCTCCTCTAGTGTCCTGCTCACTCCCTCTCAAATTCAAGATCTGTTTTATGTCATTAATGTTGCATACGTACATATTAATATTTATGAATATGTACGTATATGTGAACCCAGCCTGCTGTCCATTCAATGTTGCCTAGATATATTTGTTTCTAGGGATAGGCACTTAGGATTTTATAGCTAACTGGGGAAATTGTTCCTAGAGAAGAGTGATTCTCCCACACTTAGCAGTCATTAATTTCTGTAGCTCTCCATGTAAGTGCTAAAGACTAGACTTGTGAAATTTATCTAATTTATGTTTATATTAACCTCTTTGTTAATAAAGAATCCTTCCTGTCACTTTCTCATACACAAGATTATAGCCTCTAACATTCTAGAAGCCTTATATTCTATATACAAATTTTATGTGGAGACAAAGTAGTTTTCACTTGGTTTATGATTCCATCTCTTTGGGAAATAATTTTAAGTATGAGTATTATATTAAGAAATTACAAAATCATCAGAAAATTAAGGCATGGTGGTAAAAAAAAGAATGTGTATTATAATAGGAAATTGTGTAACCATCACAAAATCAAGGTACTGTGGTTTAAAAAATGGATGTACATGATAATAAGACATTACACAACCATCACAAAATTAAGGCACATTTTCAAAATTGCAGTGTCAAGAAACTGCTTTAACAGTGAGATGGAGCTCTCCTAACTGTGGAGAGTGGATGTTGCTTTAAAGAGTGATATATGAAAATAATATGGAACTCCTTACACCCTTTTGTCTTAAGTAAATAAAAAGATGTATGGTAGAGAAAGCAATATATCAAGGCTTATCTGAACAAACCTTGTGGCTTAACAGGTTATTATGTTTTCCCTGAGAAAGAAGGCTTGTAGTGTAAAACTGCATGTTCTTGAGTTCATTTCTTCTCTTTCTATAATGCAGATATCATCTTTTTGTGTGTTCCATTATAATTCATACATAAATTCATGTTTCCCAAACTCTACTACACAGTTCTATTATACACAATCCAGGTTCTCAATGAATTATAAAACAAGATTATAATAAAAAGCTTCAACGTTGCTTAAACTATTGTTTATGAAAGGTTATTAATGTTCAGTTGAACCTGTAGTTTCAGCATGCCAAGATATCTAAGAGCAAGTTTAGATGCTAGCTTCAAACAGTGATTCTACAGATATGGCATGTTTTTTTTTTTTCTTTTTTTAGGAAAAAGTAATCTATAAAAAAAATTCTTGTTGACCCTCTTTTCCCCTCAAATAGGCAGTGAATGGACAACGATAGAAAACCAGCCAACCAACAAACAAACAAACTAGAAAGAAACCTAAAATGGAATGTTTTAGTGGAAATAGTGCCTTCCAAGCTGCTTCAATTCTAAAACACTGATATGTGACAAAATACTGCTTCTTTTGAAACCCCAGATTATGTCTCTTTAAAAGTGAGATCAAAATATTACTAATTTGGGTAAAGTTTTATGAGGATTAAGTGAAAACAATTAGTAACTACAAAACGAAATTTAAAATACTCAGCTTGTAAGTTTCATATTTATTATAAATAACTTGAAATGATCAAATTCACAAACTCCATTGAAAAGCTCTTCTAAAACTAATTAGTGTATAATTATTTTAAATGATGCACTATACCCAAGAAATTAACTTCTTCCAAAATTACCCCATTCGTAATAAATGTTTTCATTTCTGAGGACTCTTAAAAGAACTTTTATCTTATATATATATATATATATATATATATATATATATATCAAATTTATTTGTCAATATGTAATATGTATCAGTTTAACAAATATATTAACTTATGTCACACAATAATAATAACATTGACTGCTGACATTTTAAAATACTTGGGAGAGAGGAATAGATAACTCTCCCAAATTATAATTTCCCTATACTAAATGTGACTATGTGCATGATTTAGTCAAGTGGATTTTTAGCTGATTTCTTGAGGAGAAATTTACATCACTTGTTGTCTATGTAAAGGAATATGAAAGTCATTTCTTTCCTGAAATACACTTAGTTTTGCTTTTAAAAATCTATCAGTATTATTAGAGCCAGGAGTCCTGGCATCCCCAAGATGAGAAAATTATACACTCTTTAGTTTAACATGAACATTTTAGATTGTTTTGACTTGATTTTGTCAAATTTTACACAAAAAATACTACTTTATTTAAAATTGTAAATACTAAAAACAAATAAAAATGCTAGGAAACATTGCAACAATTTAATAAGTATGTAATTCAAAGTATCCTTTGCAGTGGTATTTGATACTGTCATCTTTCTACATAAAATATTTTTCATGTCAATATTTCCCTAAGAGAAAATTTCCTGACTATAATTATTAGGTTACTAGTGGAAGAGTACTGATTAAAATTCTTTCACAAAGTTGATGCATGTTTACATCACATATTTTCTTTGACAACTTCTCTAAAAGTATAAAGCCCAAGAATGAACATCACTATATTATTATATTATGTGCACTTCTGTAAAAGTGCAGTTGTACATATTTTTAGTCACTGTTTTACTGCTGTGAAGAGACACCATAAAAAGGCAACTATTATAAGATAAAACATTTAATTGGGAGCTGGCTTATATTTTCATAGGTTTAGTCTATTATCGTCATGGCATGCAGACAGATTCAGGACCAGTAGTTGAGAACTACATCTGATCTGTAGGTACAGAGAAAGAGAGAAAGTAGGGTTGGCATGGGCTTTTGAAATCACAAAGCCCACTCCAGTGACACTTTTTCTCCAGTAAGGCCATATCTCTTAATAGTACCACTCCCTGGTTATTGAGGATTCAAATATCTATGCCTATGAGGGCCATTCTTATTCAAACCACCACATACATCAAATAAATAAATTTCTCATGGCACAATAAATAAAGGAATCTAAGTGGAATATATCCTTTATGTACAGTGAAATAAGTGGCTAACATGATCATCTTATAACATAGACATGAAATCTCATTGTTTATTAATTTTCATAACTGTAAAAGTTTCTTCTTTTAAGTTTATATATTTTCTTCTAGCTTATTCTTCAATATGCTGTTTTCTATAATTACTTGCTATTATTAAACATGATAATTCAAAAGAGCATTGATTAACAGTAGCATCATTGTGGATTCAAGTATTATGAAATAATGTATTAGTGTTCATGTCTTAGCTTTATAATTTTAAAAGTTAATTATTGTATTTTTATAATATTTTGATGGTTTAGATTCTATAAAGAACTATATCATTCTAAAAGCATGTTTTAAATTAAAGTGGTGATTGAATTATTCTTCCAGTATACATTCATTGAGTATTACATATAGCCAAGTGATATTATAAAGTGTGTTTTTTTTTTTGGTTTTTTCGAGACAGGGTTTCTCTGTGTAGCTTTGCACCTTTCCTGGAGCTCACTTGGTAGCCCAGGCTGGCCTCGAACTCACAGAGATCTGCCTGCCTCTGCCTCCCGAGTGCTGGGATTAAAGGCATGCGCCACCAACGCCCGGCTAAAGTGTTTTTTATTAACAAAAATAAAGGCAATGGGTAATGTTAGATATAAGTGATTATAGTGTTTTGAAATATCTTGTAATAGGACACAAACAAACTCATACATTTGCGCATGCGCGCGCACACACACACACACACACACACACACACTCCTTAACTACATAATAAGTTTTATCTCACTTGTAATCATATTGCACTACATTTGAACATTGGAACATTGAAAAAAAATATTGACAGCAGTAAATGAAGTCTGAGCAGTCAGATCAGACATGCTTAGGTTTGTACAATTCAGTATTAATTTCAAAATGATCTATGTCCATGTATGTTTAGTATTAATATTCATATATCTGAAGATTGAGGTCATAAATGAAAAACATTGATGTATTTAGCATATACACCACAGCAATTGCTACCCTAAATATCCCACATGAATTATCTCAACTCCACACCTTTATGAGTATATGATAGCCAAATTTAATTTATAAATTATAAAACTAAGCACAGAGAGATGAATTAGTGTCCATACTTTTCATATGTTATAGTGCTATAATCATAAATGTTGCACCAAAAACAAATAAAAGATGTTGCAGAATAGTACATCAATCTACAGATGTAGATCATAAGCATTCTTTTCACTATTTTATGATAAATCAGTATCAGTGATGCTCTTTGATCACACTTGTCCTTAGTGGGCCAGTCTTCTCAGATGGGAATACAACAGGTGTTGCCTTACCTGTGAATGTTAAAAAAAAAAGAGGGCCTTTCTATAACTTAGAAGAAGCAATGATGACTATGGAAAGAGAGATGCTTTATGCAAATTAAAGAGGTGCTTTTGTGGTATATTTGAGCTTATCTCTTTCATGAATGTCCCTTGAAAGTTGCTTAAACACTGACTTCTCTGCTGCATGTAGTAGGATGGGTAGAAATATTCCTTATGTTTATTTTTCACAATAATTTTGAGCAAATTAATGTTAAATAAACAAGATAGCAAGCCAGGGTAATCTAGGCGTGACCAAAGTATAATTGAACACATTTATCTGTTCTATGTCTCCTCTGAGGAATTAAGACTTTTGGGGATATTACCTAATCTTTTAGGCTATAACTTTCTCATTCCAGTTAAAAGTAAAGAAACTAAGGCAATGTCAGTTACTGCACAAAACAGTTCATTCAAGATGGACTGAATAATTATAAAAATAAAATAAAACAATAAAATAAACAAGTCTCATTATTCTTCTTTGTTATTTCTACTGACATTACTATGAAATGCTGTAAGTCATGGTTCCAGTGTACTCACACGATAAGTTCTGTGTCAATTGGAATTACATCAGTTAGAAAGCACATTTGAACTTGTTTACAAACTGTCTTGAGCAATGTGGGTTTGCTTTGGAGTACTTAAGTCCCTTAAATAAGCTACAACATGTAAACTATTTGATTATGTGCATTCTGGAATGAAGACCAGGCCCTATAAACAACTAGTTCCATGTTTTATTTCATTGAAATATTCCCAAAAGTGCGCAGTTGAAACAAAACCATAAACTTCCTCAGTATAAAAATTAGACTGTGGATAGAAACAAACCTATTCAGAGATCTGACCCTTACGGTTTCAGATCCAAGATATAAGCCAGATCTGAAAGTTTTCACATGTAAAATGTGGATTTGGAATTTTTGCAATGTATTCCATACACAACAGCCCATTCAAAATGCTAGTTGTTTCAACATGAATATTTGGTATTGGACATTAAAATTTTATATTAAAAGTAGCAGTGACCATGCGCTTTATACTCACTGAAGTCATAAAACCCTGAAAGTGTGGAAGATTACATTCCAAGGGGAAAGTACAGTGCACTGTATTATGTGATGCTGTATAAAAGAGTTTAGTAGACTGATAAAACTATAGTTTTACCAAACAACACTAATGGTTATGACATAAAGGAGGTCCGCCAGACCCAGACACAATGTAACTTTTACTTTATTATTGAGAAAATGCAATCTCTCACACTTTGCTTCACTAAAGCACAATACTTAATGTTCTGAACCAAATCAAATATTTATGTGTTACTTATATGACAGTTTACTAGCAAAACTGCAAAACTAAATGCAAATGTGAACATGACTTTACTCTGTATTTTTCAGTTTTACATAATTTTAGAGCCATTACTCAAATGTGTCAATTTGTGCTTTTGTTATGATTTTGATTTTGAAGTCATTTGATAGTGTCTATTGAATGACAACTATTCCCATGAGTAGGAACTACAGGGCAACATTTCACCACACTGTGAAGCTGTTTTTAAAATGGACATATTTTTATTTGTTTTCTTTGGGGGGGGAAGCTTCCTCTATATTTTCTTTAATTTATTTGTATGATATGTTTTTATTTTTTAGATTTCTTAGATTTCTTCCCTCCAACATCAACCATATTGATCTTCCTCCTTGCTCTATCTCATGCCAAAGCCTCCTTTTCTTTGTTTTTTATATACACACATTTGTTTTAAATATATGAACATATATACTTATATATCCAAGTACACACTCATGTATATGTGCATGTACATATATGCATATATGAGTGTTTGTTGTACTTATATATAACATATAGATATATACTTATGTGTATATATATACATATATGTATTTATATACAACTTATAACATGTTGTACTTACATATCCCAGTACACACACACACACACACACACACACACATAGAGACATATATGTATTTGTGTGTATGTGTGTGTATAAACTTGGATATATAAATGCAACCTGTTCAGTCTATATAATATTATTTACATGTGTGTTATCATGGTTGATCATTTGGTATTAAATAACCAGCCAATTGGGGAAAGACTATTTTTTCCACTTTCAACATTCCTTAGTTGCCCATAGTTCTTTGGAGTTGAGGCCTCCTGAACTTTTCCCTTTTACATGAGCATGCCATTGTTCAGATCTGGTTTTGTCAGTCACGTTGTTGAGACTTTATAGGTGTAGCTTCTCTTGACATTTCTAGGAGATAAAATCTCATGAAAAACCTAACCTTCAAATTAGTGAAAATAATGTGTGTATGTGTGTGTGTGAATGTGTATAAGAACACAAGTACACATTGATGCAATAAGAGCATGTTAGATCCTCTGGAGCCGGAGTGATAGGCGATTTTGAACTACCTAATATGTGTACTGGGAGCTACACTCTGGTACTCTGAAGCAACAGTAAATGAATTTTCCTGCTGGCCTATCTTATCATCCCCCAGACACTTAATTTATAACTTAATGTCTGTGTGTTTTCACATGTATTAAAACAAAAAGAAACTAACAAAACATTTTTATTAATATTAACTTAAAAAGAAACTAATTAAATAAAAACAGTAAATTAAAGCATTTACTTAAACTTGCAATCAATTTTGAGGTATATATGCTAATAATTCCAATTACTAAATGAAACTCTCTTATTTTTCTCTTGAAAAAATTAATGAGTCATATTTCAGTTTCTCTTTTTTATTTATTTGCTTTACATCTGATGAGAGGCAATATTTTCTAGGTGTGTAGGCCCACAAACTTAAATATTAGCCTGAAGTAGCTATATAAACTTATGTAGCTGTATAACCCAACATATCATAAAACAAATATATTTATATATTCTTATAATCTATCTCAGTGCTTGACAAAGTTTTTACTGGGAATCAGATAATAAACAGTATAGGGTTTTTTTTTAGAGTATGATCTCAGTCACATGTTATTGTTATTATTTGTTTATATATAGCAACATTTTTTGAATAAGCAGGAAATTGGCACAATACATAATCAGCTGGATTAGTCTCTCACACCATGGTTTGCCTATCATATAGGCATGTACTACCACATCAACCTAAATCATAAGGTGAGGAATCAGGTTGTATAAAATTTGGGGTTCACCTGTTTATCTATAGGCCAATGCTCACTTAAAAGAACATATCTACATCTGTAAATTTATAATAAATATTAAAAACAATTCATTTTTATTAGAAAATCATGACAATATTAAAAATTTTATTATCTATTAAGGACGAAATAAAATGATTGGTAATAGCTACAAGTAAATTATTTAATAGGTTTCATGAGTCAAAAATCCTGGGATTTGTGAGAGAATCTGTATTTGCCTTGTGAATCTGTGCATTTTCCCATTTCATTTTGAAGGACTTTTGACCATGTCACCATAACAGAAAACAAATAACCCATTCCTGCTTCAAAATGGGACAGAAAATCCCAAATAATTCCATGCAATTTCATCAGAGGAAGAAATACTAGAAGATGGATTTAGGCACACTGTTACAACCAGATTATGTCTGGATTTTACTGTCCATAGAAGTTAATTTCAGACCTATCCCATATGGTGGTAAAATTAATAAAATCCTTCATGCGTTTTTTAAAACATCAAAAAAGCCATCTGGCTACTAACTATTACCCGCTTTCTTTAGTATCTTTATTGTGAATTTTACAATCCAATACAACATTTATATATGAGAAAATGGTTTATAATCCACATTTAATTATTAAATGCCTAAAATCACCTGGATTTTGGAAAACATATAAAATAAGTCTGATTAAGACCATACACAGACATGCCAAATAGAG
>CABHPH010162624.1:0-27111 GCA_902168325.1 Peromyscus nudipes
TTGCCCCTGGAAAATACACTGTAGCTTCAAGTCAGAACCAGGGGCAAATGTCTAGGCTTACAAGCATCACAGGCAGCAGCTAGAAGGGCTTTGGCAGTGTTAAATCTGGGCAGTTTTGAGTTTGGTCACTTTTTATTTCCATAAAAGAGTGCCCTCCTTTGGTCAAACTGCCCAGGATGCAGGTAGGTAGCTAAGAACAGCTACCCCAACCTTGGGATGGAGACAGGGCACTTTTCTTGCATACCTTCCGGCAAGTTTTAAATGGATGTGAACAATTACTTATCAAGGTGAAAAGTCAGTCACTACTGAGGTTTTGGTACCTCATTAGATACAAATACCATGATTTCTTTTTGGATTTGAACTAATCAAATTAACAGAAATAGTTCCTACTTTTACATGATCCCCGCTTTACTACCCAGTCATGCAGTCCATACAACATACACTCCCATCAAATGTATGTTCTTATTTAAATAACAAAATAAACACATACACTCTCTAACATATTGGTGATAACAGCTCATTGTCAGCTTCTGGGCTGTCCATCTGGAGTCAGCTCATACCTGTAAGACAGTCAGGTTGGGACTTGTGTTAGTAATGAGAATGTCAGCTGCAATAAGACAAGCAGCACAGTCTCCATGGAGACAGCAGAACCAACTGTCTGGGAACCGCTGGTCAGGATTAATTCTGCAGTTACAGAGGGCTGCAGGCAGACCTGTACAGTCTGTAATACCCAAGGAAAGGGGGGTTACTCTGTCTCCTTCTGTTGGAACCCAGAGCATCTGAAACAATCCTGAAAGGGAGAGAAGGCTGGAGACCAGGGTAGCTGCCTGAGATCACATCCTCCATAGTTCACGGTGATAATGAAAAGGCACACTTACCACTGTGAAAAGCCCTTAATCAGATCTTCTTTTGATAAGTCGATCAGCACCTAAACAATCACAAATATTAGCACTATGTTAAATGGGAACACTCGGGTAAACTGGGTTGAGTGTGAAAGGTCTCAGCTTTCAGCAGGTTATTTTTTTTAAATGTACCCTTGGAGAATTATATATATATATATAATATATATATTATATATATACACACAATTATATATAATTGTACCCACACAAGCCCCATTTCCCTCCTCTAGCTCCCACTGCCATATGTCCACATCCCAACTTCATGTCTTTTTTTTTTTTAATAACCCACTAAATCCAATTAGTGCTGTTCATATGTGCATAATATGGAGCAAGGGCAACCTACCAGTGCCCATGCCTCCAAAGAAGAATGAGTCCCCCTCCCCGAGCAGCTATTGACTGCCAGAAGCTCCCCAGCTGTGGGTGGAGTTCTCTGAACCCCTCCTCCATCTATCCATCAGGGTATTTTCCTTCATCATGGGGCCTTTCCAGAGAGAATGCAAGCACTGGCCTCAGTGTTCTAGAAATAACTATTTCTACCCAGCACTAGGCAGGCAGAGGCAGGTGGAACTCTGTAAGTTTTGAGGCCAGCCAGGACTACGTAGTGAGACCTTGTCTAAAAAAAAAAAAAGCTGTTCCTGTTTGGAACACAAATTTAAGATATTCAAAGAATATCTTCAAGAATTACAGATATTTTAACTTTCAAGTTTATTTATAAATATTATAAAAAAGAATGTACCCATAAAAATGAGCATAATACCATCTGCTTCATAGGCAGAAACTGTCAGTTTCATAGAAGTAAGAGTTACAGAGATGAATACAGAAGGTAGTTATTAAGACATAACTACAGGGGCTGGGGAGATGGTTCAGTGATTAAGCGCCCTGGCTGCTCTTCTAGAGGTCTTGAGTTCAGTTTCCAGCAACCACATGGTGGCTCACAACCATCTATAATATGCTATGATGTCCTCTTCTGGCATGCAGGACATAAAATATAAATAAATAATTGAAAATTTTTTTTAAAATGTAACTACAGTACTGTATGAATGCCATGGAGGAGTCTTCTTGGCACATTCCTGAGATTATATTTCCTCCTATTTTAAGTGAATTCTGTTAACATAGAAACCTTGATCTAATGCAATCCAAGTTTTATTTAGTGATCTATTTATAAAAATAATAGGTCATACCAGAGTAGATGCCACATACTTACAGAATATTGAATTTGGATATTTTCAAGATTGTTAAAATAATGTCTACACATCCGTTTATATTTCTGTGTTAGGTTGGAAGCATGTGAAAGCAAAGTCCTTTCAAGGAGGCTATCCCTCCTTACGGTCAGCTCTAGTGGGAGCTGGAATGATTCCATCAGGTGTTAGGACACAAGGAAATGACAGCTACTTACTTTCCCCAACTCCTTCCTTCTGTGTGAGCCAAGAGGCCTACTGTTTTTCACTGCAACATCCAGTGACCTCTTCTGTACTTCTTCCATGGGAACAAAAAATTCAAATCTTTAAAAACCAAAACATTAAAAATGAGATTTACATGTAGTCACTTTGGTTGAAAACATAGTGTTTCTTCCACTTCCCACTAAAACCAGAGCTGTCAACATTTAAAAGTGACAGAATCAGCACTGGCTCCTAAGCTCACGGTAACGTGTCATCTAAATCCATGAAGTGTCAAGAGACTGCCTGTGAGGAGCCTCTGAGATGGCTGTTTGGAGTGTGGTGCATCCCGACTCTACACCAACTGCAGTTTTACTGCTCTCCTCATCTGCACCAGCCAGAGGAATGCCTCACCCCGCTCTTCTGACAGCAGAGGGCAGGATGCTTATGAGGTAGGCTTGCTGGAGTTGCATGGAAAATGACTGCATCCCTCAGAGGCCTGTGTACCAGCCTTGTCATAAACAGCCTCCTCAGAAAGGTACCTAGAACCTTACTTCTAGGTTTCTGTTTAGGGTGGGGTTTACTCTGCCTTCAGATAACCCTGGCTTTCATCTTGTAATTTTTAGAGAATGACTAACAGATTGTCTTCATAGTCAGATGTTCCCTCTGTGTTCTTTGTAGCCATTTTAACATCTTTGTATAATTCAGAGCTCTTCAAGGCAGTGCCCACTTATATGGCTATGGATGGTGTGCCGGGCACAGTGTTCAGTGAATGGTGGATGAGCTTTCTTGTAGTCTTTCTTGATGAGGATAGACATAGACCAAAGAGGACTTGGTTTCAGCCTTTCAGAGTAGTTATGATTGATTAAAATAAGAGGAAAACAAGTCATGTTCCAAACCTGACTACAAATGTCTTGTCTTAGGATTGCAAAGAGGAGGAGACCAAGAATACAATGGTTCAGTGGTTAAGAGCACTTGCTGCTTGTGGTGGTTTGACAGAAAATAGCCCCCAAAGGGAGTGGCACTATTAGGAGTTGTGGCTTTGTTGGAGGAAGTGTGTCACTGTGGGGGTGGGCTTTGAGGTCTCCTATGTTCAAGTTACACCCAATGAGACAGACCACTTCCTGTTGCTTGTGGCTCAAGATGTAGGGCTCTCAGCTCATTCTCCAGCACTGTGTCTGCCTGCACACCACCATGTGGCACCATGATGATAATAGACTAAACCTCTGAAAATGAAAGTCACCTCAATTAAATGTCTTCCTTTATAAGAGTTGCCATGGTCATGGCGTCTCTTCACAGCAATAGAAACCCTAACTAAGACACTGCTCTTGCATAGGACTGAGTTCAATTCCCAGCATCCACATCAGGTGGCTCAAGAGCATCTGTAACTGCAGCTCCAGAGGATGCAGCACCCTCTTCTGGACTCTGCAGGCATCACTACAGATGTGGAAGACACATAAATAACAAGAATTTTAAAGCGCTTGCTACCACTGGACTCTATCATCAAAAGCAAGAAATGTGCTGAGAGACTGCCTATCAGTTTGTCCTTAAAGATATAGACAAAGAGAAAGGATTTCTTTTGTCTGCCAACTTTGTTATATTTCAGGAGGAAAGACAGGCCAGAGAGCTGAGAGTATGCACTATTCCACCACTGTGAACATCTTAATGTTTATCCTCTTAAGAACAGCAGATGTGAGCAGCTTTGAACACATTTTTGGATAAACTACCCTAGCAGCCCTTTTTTCCCACTAAAAAGTATATAGGGGCTTCGTGAGGTCAGACCACATTGTCCTGTTCAGCTCAGCCCCCAGGTTTCCCCCACCTCACCCCCGATCTGGCAAGCTCCAGCATACTGCCAGTGTTTGGTACTCAGTACTATGAAAATAGGTGAGGTCTGCTAAGCCCTGACCTACTCACGTCTCATCAAATAGAGGCTCCAGTGTCTTCCGCTTTACTGAGGTCTTCTTCCGACTTGCCCACCTCCTTTCTGGCAATAGGTAGACTCGAACATAAGGATCAGCTCCACTGCTGGTACACCGTGTCAGGTTTCTGATATGCAGAGAAAAAGGGTCCCTAAGTACTCATTTGGGAGAAGGCTGTACCAGCCACTGGGGGTAGACGGGCTGGAGGACTAAAATCCTCTGTAATCAAAAGGCAAAAGCCAACAGAATTGAAGGACAAGATATCAGCTGTGGTTTTGTTTTTGAACACACACATTTTTGTGCTGTCTGGGATAGAGCCAAGTACTTTGTACCCAAGGAAGTTGGGGGTTCCTGCTTAGGAAGACCTACTTGCCATTGGCCACCCCAAGATGGTGAGTCTGAACAAAGCCCTTGACTTTTCAGCCCATCAGCACCAACAAAGAATGGCCACTCAACATACCCCTTTGGGGATTTTTGCCACCAATGGCCTGTAACTCCTTAAATGACATTTTGGAGTACATGGCTCCTGCCATCACCCTAAGCAGTCCTGCCATATGGTCACCTTATACTTCCAAAGGGCCTCCCCAGTCCCAGAATCTCTTTACCTGCACCTGTTGATCAGCACCCTGAGACAATGTCGAAGACACACGTAGCGCACTGTGAGCTGAATCTCACCCAGCCGTTGCTGCCTAGAATCCCCATCTCTGTGGGGAAACAAAGGGGCTTGTCACAGTAAGAACTGTCCCTCTCCTTCACCTGAAGATGGAGAAGGATGTTCTATGTGAGGAACACAGACTTGTCTGGGTCAATAATTCTCTTCAAGGTTCCATCCAGCATTCAGTGTAATTGTCCTACTTCTCAGCAGAAAGCATAAATAAACCCTGGAATGGATTGGCCCTTATGTCATGAATGCTTGTGGGACTTGAGGGAATTGGGATTTTATAATGGTCTCTTCTGTCTTGTAGGGTTATAATGAAGATTGAATTAAATCAGATAACATGCTAAGTCCATAGGAAGCACTTAATACATGGCGGCTACTTATGTAAGTCCACATTTCTAAACTCTTCATGTTATCCCACTATACTCAGAATTCAGGAAATGTTTCCATGAACGGAATCTTAACAACTGAAGTCATTATGTAGCCAGAGCTGTAGGCAGCAGAAAGGCTCTCACCCTTCCTGTGTTCTTCCTATTAGTCCAAGCTGTAAAGACATGTTGTGAGAAACCTGAACTTGCTCAAGTCTGTAAGTTCCTATCTACTCTTCCATCCAAGGACCTACTTTTCATGCAAGTTATATTAGAAAAGATCAAGCAGAGAGATGCATACTCAATGTTGAAGCTGACATCTGTCATGTCAAAGCAGGAAGAGGCCAGGGAGTTGAGTGAGGACATGCTGGGAGCCAGCCTTGTTGGTGGCCATGCGAATGGGAAGGCAGGGCGGCTCATGGGTCTGGGTGACTTGATGGGCCCTGGAGAGTGGGGGCCTGGGACAGTCAGGAAGATGGTAGCTGGGGTCCTCTTCTTCCCCATGGACTCACAGAGTCCTTTGGCACTGTCCTTGCCTTTGGACTCCAGGCCTGTCTCTTGGGGCTCAGGCTCATTGGCTGTGGTGGCAGTACTGGTGGTATCAGTGCTCTTGGAGGCTCCCTTGATGTCAGAGGCGAGGTCCGAGGCACATGTCACATCTGCAAGACCTTCTCCCTGGGCTGGGGCCTTGGGACCCTGGTGGGTGGCCACCTTCTTGATGAACAGCGGGCCTTTCTTTACAGCATCGGGTCCAGTATATGGGCTTCCCAGTTCTCGCTCCTCCATACGTAAGAACTGGAAGCAGATGACAGGGTTGTTTGTAGGCGGGGCCTACCACCTTCCTCCTTTCCCCTTTCTCCTGGGTTGTCAATCAACAGGCCCTTTCTAGGGAATTCTGTTTCCAGAAATGAATATGGGACTGAAATCTCTTCAGTAAAAAAGTAATCTAGAATAAAAATTCCACTGAGCAGCAAAGACCAATTAACAAGAGGTGTCTGTCTCAGCTTGTATTCCAGCTAGAGGGAAAGTCTTCCCCAAACTACCATCTATAGGACCATCCTCAAGAGTTTCTAGTTCATATTCAGACTATCTATGGGTTTTAAACCCATTAAATTAACATAACAATGGATCTAGATTTGTAAGGCCCTGTGGTACTCTGCTGGAGACAAATCGAAACCTCCCCAGCAGAGAGCTTCCTTAATCTAGGCCATCAAGGAACACTGATCACATTCATGAAAGCCACAGAACAGTCACTCTGAAAACACAGACAAGAGATAAGCAGCAAAGTTCACTGTCAAGATCCTTTTGTGGATCCTAGTGTAAAGACTGGGCTGTGGTTGTAGACGATGTGACTCCCTCAAACCTTTTTTATGATGGCACGTTATTCATCTAACATGGAAAAAGCATTTTACTCCCAAACTCCCAAAATCTTCAGACAACAGAATTAACAGATTACAATGTAAACATTTCAAATGACTAAGGATGGAATGGGAATGTAGACATGAAAAAGACCAGGTGGATTTGGAAGAGAGGAAATTAAAGATGGAAAAAACAATCACTATTAAAATAAAAACCATACTGAAAAAGTAGTAAGCCAGACATAGCAAAAGGCAGTGGTAAGGAAGATGGTTCTGAGAAAATTAGCTGGGAAGAGAAGGTAAAGTTGAGGCATGGATCAAGGATAGAAGAAAAGTCTAGAATGGAAGTTCTAGAAGGAAGGATTAAATGGACGGGAGAGTCAGTGTTTGAAGCAACAAAGAGGTGATAGCTGATACATTTTTATGAAAACATCTCTTGGCCCCAAAGAGACTGAACTTTTGGCAGACCTCACAGCAACGTTAATAATACCCCTCGAGACCATTTAAGGCTGTATTCAACCTGCTATCCTGCTGTGTACTCAGCCTGTTTAAGTTTTCGTCCCTTAATGCAACATAGGAAAGAACTCTCTGAGGTTATCTTTAATGCATTAACCCAACGCGTAGATGAAGACATACACCTCTCTCCCGACTGCTGTAGTCAACAGATACTCAGTGCCGAAACCTGTTCCACCCCAGCCCCCCCCCCCCCCTCCCCAGCCCCCACACTGAGAAAGCAGACATTTACCCGAAGCACCAGCCTCATGGAGATGAGGCTGTCCAGGCCCGAGTGATCCAGCTGGAAGCGCTGCTCCAGGGTGAGGTCAGCACAGGGGAGGATCTGGCACAGAGGAAACTCCAGCACTCCCAGAGCACACTCCAGGTCATCATCCAGCACCTGGGCAGTGGGCCAGTCACAAAACCAGGGCAGAGCTAAGCCCGCTGTGCCACCACTGCCCTCTGGTCCCGGTGAGTCTGGGCTTACTTCAGTAAGTATGCACTATGGAGCAATTAGCATCTGGTGCTATTCGGCAGACGGGAATGGCAACAGGCCAGACCTTGTACCTGCCTGGAGTCTAGGGAAGGGAGTGACTCAGAGTAGAGGTGATCATGGTCTGCATGAGGCCAGTCTGGCATGCACCCAGGGCCACCTGGGCTTTGTGCTGCTGTATGGTAGGGCGTTTAGGCTTAGTCCAGGGCTCCAAAAAGATCCCACCCAGCTCCACCACGTGTAGGCCATGCGCTCTGGGGCGGATGGTTGCTTTAGCCTCTGTTTGCTCATGTGAAAAGGAGGTCATTCTTCTGCAGAGCTTCTGTAAGGGTTCGACTCTAGCACAGGACCCTCATACTATGTAACTACAGATCACTGCGAGAACCAAGGGAATTCATGGTTTGTCTTTCACAGTCTCCTTCATGACGACCTTGGGCACCAGCCTCAAGGGGCTGAGGGTTTGTGGGGCCTCATACGCTCCCACACACTAGGGGGCTGACTACTGGTGGAACTGCCCAAGATACACAGAACACTCTCTCCTGCCCTTGGCCTAGAAAGTTCCCAAGTGTCCCCAGAGCCCAGCTTCATGCAAACCTTCAGGCAGAGCTGCTCGGCTTCCACACTGTGCACGAAGAAGGAGAACACCTGGCTCCATACGGGGTCCTTGCTGTGGGGGCAGGTCTGAGAACAGAAAAGGAGAGATCATTTGAGGGCCGGGTTGGACATACTCTGCTCAGTGTGACCACCAGCTGCCACGCGGAGCCAGGGGACAGTCCGTGTGACAAAGGCATGGCTTCAGACCCTGCCCCAAGGTAAACCCTAACTTTGCTGCCCCATCCTCGGTGGCGTCACTTACCTCTGCAGTTTTTAGATTTTGAATGATAAGGCCACATAGGGAGGGGATTCTGAAGGCTTACTAGGCATTCAGTGTGGGAGAGTCCTTTCACTCCGCCTCTCCTTAACAAGGGTGGGAGCGCCATTTCCTTATCTCAGGCCTACAAATGAACTGTCTTACCTTACTTGTAAAGGTCTTCTTGCCTACAGATAGCTTGACATATGAAGAAGGGTCTCTGCTGGCCTTATTCTGTAAGGGGGAAACCCACAACATTGAAAGTAATGTTTTTTGGGGGGGGGGCCAAGACATCCCACCTTCCCCCATGCTCCCCCCTCCCCCAGGCATGTCAGTGGGTTGTAGGGCAGCCAGTGGCTCCTGTTGGGGAAAAATCTGCCTGGTGCCCAAGGCTGCACTATGGCATGAGCACTGTGCAGGACTACCCCTGGGGAGGAACCCCGAGCTGCAGACCAGAGACCAGAACTAGAACAAACATGTCCAGCTCCACCTCCCACTATGCCCAGGCCCTCCACCTTCTGGGTCCTTTTTATAAAAGGGCAACCACTCTTACCCAAACAAGGAAACCTCGAATCCATCACTATAGGACTCCAGGATAATGAATCACCAAGCCTAGTACCTTGCACAGTAGACCCAGACAGGCCCAGGCTGTGTGACAGACAGGCCCAGGCCATAGACACTTCAGGGAAAAGGAGTCAGGGTCTCAGCTGTGTTCACTTACCTTGGTAAACCTGGAGAGTTTTTTGGCTCGGTATTCACCATTCAGGTAGTCAAAGGGGTTTCTCTGCAGCACAAGAATGGGGTTTAAGCAACACACAGGCATTTGGCTGGGATGAGTATAAGGCAGACGGGCACCATGACTCACCGGCAGGTTGCAGGCATTTTCTAAGAAGACCACAAGGATGGCAGTGGAGTGGCCGCCATGGTCCTGCAAACAGACACCGCCCTCACTGAATACTCCCAGAGTCGGGAGGCAGGCAGGTAGGTTTTGGAAAAGTCTACCCTGGGCAGAAGGAAGCCAGCCAGCCCTCAAGCTAACGACCCAGCTTTACGTTGTCTGAGAACACAGCTGCGGCAGGCTAGGTTAAAGTTAGACACAGAGGCAGATGTCCCTAGGAAAATGGGTTGCAGGCCCTGTCACAGAGCTCTAAGGACCCCATCTTTCCTGAAAATGAAGTCCAGAGGCTGTTTACTGAGAGAAGCTGCCCTGGTGGAGAGAAAAGCCTGACTGACATGTTCTCTAGGAGATGAGCAACAAATGGGGGCTCCCTCCCCCTGCACACAGTAGGTAGAGGTGGGGTGTCTCCTTTCCTATCTCTATTTGAACCATCAGGCAGAAATGGACTCTTCCTTCTCCTCCTCCGTCTGCACACAGTAGGTAGAAGCGAGTCTCCTCCCCTTGAGAATCCTTTCTGCGAGGGGGCCACTGCCACCCACTCACCTCCATCATCGCTTCCTGGTCCGTGAGCAGTGAGAGCCACTCCAAGCGCAGGTGCAGCCTCCCGCTGGTTGTGTCGTTCAGGACAAACCACTGTGGGGCAGGAGAAGGACAGGAACGCTCAAGGACGGACATTGCCACGGAGAGTTTGGGACTGCTTAGTTTTGAGACTAGGGAGAAAGGTTAACCAACCCAAGAGGGCACAGTGGACTGAGTGGGACCGGCAGATGTGGGGCAGAAATTTACACTTGGGGAAAGGAAAACCCAGGTCCAGCCCACTTTCCTCTATAATGTGACTTCCCTTGCTGAGTTCCCTCTGTCTATGGACATTCCCCAGGGAAACATCTTCTAACTCCAGCCCTAGGGGGCTCCCTGTAGCCATCTGGGCCTCACCCAACTCTTGCCCCTGAGAATGGGTATGGGCACAGCCCTGCACAGAGGGGACTTATCACACAGGGCTGAAGTGACCTGCTAGAGCCATGCACTGAAAGGGATGTCCCTGGAAACCCTGGGGGGCTGGGCGAGCCACCTCTACCTCATCCACCACTCTGTTCGTCATGACATCTCCAAGGCAGATCTGCAGACTGGAAGACAGGAAGAGAGTGAGCACAGCAGTGGCCAGAGCAGGCTCCAGGGGGGCCACACTGGATAGTGTCCACAAATGACTGAATGTGGCCACTGGGACAGAGGTCTCATTCACCGGAGGCAAACAGTGGGGGACCATCTGCAGCTCAAGAGAAGGGACGGGCTAGCTAACCTTATGCTCCATTGGATTCCTACTGTGCGGAGGGAGCGGCTCCCAGCCCCAGAGGGGATAAGCAGAGGTCTACATTCATCACCTCTGGGTTTTTTCAACAATACAGCTGTTGGCATGTGGAGCGGGGTGATTCTTCATTGTGCAAAACTGTCCATGCATTACGGAATTTGACTTCCTGGCTGAACCTGTGCCATCCAAATGCCCGAGGCATTTTTACAGCCAGATGCCTCTCTGACTTGAAAACTGGCAGCAGTGCCCTGTAAGTGGCACTAACTGATGATATATGTGTGAGGAAGCCAGGAACTCCCATATCACAATGTTCCCCTAGCCTTTCCAAGCCAAACCCACCCTGCAGGTCCTGCCAGCCAGAGGGAGGAGGCAATTCCTGCGTGACTCAGAAGTGTGCATGCATTCAACATGGACCCAAACTCAGCCCTGGAAGGCAAGCGCCACAAGCCTCACTTTCCACCTGCAACACTACACAAACTGTAGTCTCACCATGAAGAAACTAGAAATGATCAGCACCCGGTGGTGAGCTGTGTCTTCATTTATTTGGTCATGTTTGAACTTGTTATAACTCTGCACTCAGGGAAACAAGCTGCCTGCTACAGGGGCATAGGACTCGAGTTGCTTCTTCTCCCGCCTCCTGCTCTGAGGAACGAACAGCTGTGCCACCCCCTCATGCTCCTCTACTCACATACACGGGCAAAAATGCATCCTGGGCCCTCTTGTGGGAGGCTGGATCCAACTGCACCGTGTCCTTCCCTACTCGATAGCATACCGCGATGGCCCCAGTCACTACACAAGGTCTACACCGAATTGTTTGTACAGAAAGGCAAATGCATTCAAGCATTCAGCTAGTGTCTTCCATGGGAGGGTGTTATGTGGCCACAGAGACTTTGGCAGTAGGTGTTTTAAGGGTTAGTGCTTTTATAGGTGGTTCCTCAAGGTGGAGCCTGTCTAGAATAAAAGAAAGTGAGATTCTGCCAAGCAGCTCCACAGGGGTCACTTCCATGGCCTTGAGCTCTGGGTATCAGCACATGGGGAGTGATGAAGGCTCCTTGAAGTGGAGCACCATCATCATGCCACCTGCACACTGGTCCAAATGGCACTCTCAGAGTGGACATGAGCCCTGGGGGCCTCTCTGTACTACTGTTCTCCTCCAGGGCCTAGGTCCGGGCTGGAGACACCTGGGGAGTTTGTGCAATGCTGGAGCAGATTGCCTGGTGCAGTCACTCTTGTCACAGTAACCATAGAGTTAGAGGTCACTAAGCAGTGAGGCCTGCACCTTCTAAATGTCCCAAGGTCCAGCCTTGTACCCGCAAGCAGTGAAGAAGCTCCAAAGCCCCGATCTCCACTCCTCACCTGCCCAGGAAGTCATCCTTGTCAGTGTCCTCATCATACAGGTCCACCTCCAGGTCCTGGCCAGGCACTTCGTACACCATGAACTGCAAGGATGGAGAAGCATCTTGCCCTGCAGGTCTTGACTGCTGAATCAGACCTTACAACCCACAGACGGCCAAAGCCCAGCCTAGGACCCTGGCCTTGTGGGTGCCTCAGGGCCCTGCCAATCAGGAAGCAATGCCCCTCCCCTGCAGGCAAGCAGAGAGGGCCAGATACAGCACAAGCATGCTCTAGCATGGTGCCCAGAGGACACTGGTTGCCATCTGCTCTGCTTTGTGCTGTCACATTGCCCTCCCCTGGGGGCTGCGGGACACGGGACATCAGGAAACTAAGCTTCCCTTTCTCATCCTGCTTCCACTGCCTGGGACCAGATGTAACAGAGCATGTAGATGGTGTTGTAAGGGAAGGGCCAGCCAGGAGGTGGCCCTGAAACATGTGACTGACAGGTTGTGGGTTCCACCCATCCAGCAACAAAGAAGGCTGGGAGCTGTGGGCAGAACTGCCTGTGCCCTGCTCCTTTCTGGTGGGGGAAGGGCATTGACAATAGGGTCAGAACAGCTTACCTGTGAGCTTGCTAGACAGGGAAGCAAGAGTCACAAAGACCTACCTGCCCATTAGCAAGTCTCTCGCTCTACCCATGGTTTCCCTATTGGGCCATGAGAGCCACTGTGCTCCTCACAGCCCAGGGTGAAGCCTGGAGACACTGGAATTTCCAAGAGGGATGGAAGAGAAGCTCACCTCAAACACTTCATTCCAGATGGGGTTCAGGTTCTTGTAGATGGTCCTGCTCTGGCAGTGCTGCAGGCCGATGCTCACCTTGGCGTACGGGTCTGACTTGCCTCCCAGCCCTAGGAAGTTGTCCTTCTGGGCCAGCTTCTCGGCCTCCAGCAGATGGACTCTGATCACTCCCTGAGAAACACCCAAGCCCCAGGTCACAACTGCCTCTTTGACATGCCAGCCTCAAGTCTAGGGTCCCAGGGCCAAAGCCACCAGAGGTCACTGCTGCCCCTTCCACAGTCTAGACAGAGATGGTAGCCAGAGACAACAGTGACCTAGCCAAGGCCACACAGCAGCTGGTGGCAGGGTTCACTGCTCTGCCCAAGGCTCTGGCCTTCCCACACCCTCTTCTCCAGAGTTGGCATGAACGGCTGGTTCGGCTGAGGGTGTTTCTGTTTCTCCTTTCAGCTGTGAAAGCTGTACATAAACTGACTGTTGGGATCCTGCGGGCACACACCGTGGGCCTGTCTGCACTGCGGGTAGGTTCCCATATGTATAAATGCCTCAACCATCACCCTCCACAGGGCAGGCCCTTCCCCCACACTCCTACTGTTTAGAAGAAATGGAAAACAATTGGGAAAGTCAGTTCATGAGTCTGAGGGTATGCCTCTTTCCTAGAACAATACCTTTTGGAATATCAGTTACTACATACACATTTTCTTTGATCTACAAAACAGCTTTGGGGAGTCTATCCATGGGCACACTGGAAAAAACATAAAAAGATCTGTGCACAGGCTGCTCCTTGCACTATGGTTTGTAGCAGCAAAGTCCAGACACAGCCTGACTGTCCATCAACAGGGCTGGTGGTACAGTGACAGTACCTCCCACACTGAAGCACAGTGCAGCCATCAGCAGGAATCTGGAAGGCTCTAGCTGTACTGTGTGGCAGCAGGATTCTGTGATATATTTAGCAATAAAAGCAAGGAAGGGAAATAATACACTAACATCAAAGAAATGGGAGCCACAATAACTACCACTTAAGGCCTTTTCTACTGTAGAAGCTTCTTAAGACAGACAGACAGATACACATAGACAGACACACAGATACACATAAACAGACAGACAGACAGACACACACACACATACACACACACAAATTAAATGGAGTTACCCTTTAACAATAGAGTGACACTGTCCCTACCATACTTCACAGGCTAACAAAGATCCAAGTGCCAGGAATGGGTTACCTCTATTGGAATTGCTGGCCTCACAGACTCCCCAACATTACAGGCTATTGCCAATTCTCTTGGTTACTCTCCAGAACTTGATAAGACCCTTGTGGTGGTTTGAAAGAAAATAGCTCCCAAAGGGCATGGCACTGTTAGGAGGTGTGGCCTTGTTGGAGGAAGTGTGTCACTGTGGGGGCGGGCTTTGTGGTCTCTTTTACTCAAGCTTCCCTCAGTGTGAATTTCAGTCGACTTCCTGTGGCCTACATATCAAGATGTAGCCAGCACCATGTCTTCCTGCACACTGTCATGCTCCCCACCATGATGATAATGGACTGAACCTCTGAAACTGTGAGTCACCCCAATTAAATATTTTTCCTTTATAAGAGTTGCCATGGTCATGGTGTCTCTTCACAGCAATAAAAACCTGAACTAAGACAAAAGTTGGTACCAGGGACTGGGGTATTGCTATGAAAGGCCTGACCATTGTTTGTTTTGAGGAATTTGGACTTTGGTACTTTGAGTTGGGAAAGCAGTGGGATGCTTTAAGCATTGTTTAATGGGACATACTAGTAGGAGCATGGAAGACAGTGGTGCTAAGAGTTATTTGAAATATGGGGCTCACTCAAGAGGTTTCAGAGAAGAATTTTAGTATGTTGCCTAGAGATCATTCTTGTGATGTTTTGGTGAAGAAAGTAGTAGCCTTTTCTCTTGTCTGAAAAGCCTGCTTGAGGCTAAAGTGAAGACTTTTGGATTAATTCCCTTGGCAGAAGAAATTTCAAAACAACCTAGTATAGACTCTGTCGTGTGGATATTAGTGGTTACGCTAGTGAAGGTTTATAATGAAAAGGAGCAAGCTTAGCAGAAAAAATTACAAAAAGTAAATTTTGAGGAGAAATAGGGTACCAGGAAGTCAAATGGAGCTGAGTCCTGTGTTCAAGGAGATAAACAGATTGAGAAATGGAATAAAGGGAGTGGTGACCTCAGGGCAAGATCCATCCAGCTAAGTTTCCAACTTGTGGAAAGAAACTAAAGAAAAGCTTAGAGCCTGGTGTGGTGGGGTACAACTTTAATTTCAGCACTGGGAAGGCAGAGGCCAGCCTGGTCTACAGAGCAAGTTTCAAGACAGTAAAAGAAAGAAAGCTGGTGAAGATGTAATTGAACGAGGGAACCATGTTCCAGCCCCAGCAAGCAGCAGAACTTGGCAGCTTCGGCCACGTGGTTCTGGCTTTAGAGTTAAGAATAGAAGAAAGGGGGCTGGAGAGATGGCTCAGAGGTTAAGAGCACTGACTGCTCTTCCAGAGGTCCTGAGTTCAATTCCCAGCAACCACATGGTGGCTCACAACCATCTGTAACGAGATCTGGTGCCCTCTTCTGGCCTGCAGTCATACATGCTGTATACATAATAAATAAATAAATCTTTAAAAAAAAAAAGAATAGAAGAAAGGAATTATGGAATAAGGCCACTGAGGCCAGGCATGTGTCAGGGGTGTCCCTGAATGGAGGCCTAGTAGAGAGGCCATTTTGTGAAGCTGTGAAACTGAAGCCTGGACTGCCTTGGAGAACCCAAGATGTGAAAGACACAGGCTACCTGCTGAGGAGAGCTGCTAAGAGGGAGTGGAACCAGCCCAAGAGAAAGAAGTGTGTTGCAGTCAAATCTGAACAGAGTTGGAGATCTGAAGAGTGTTTTGACATCAGATGTGGAGATGCAGAGTTTGGAGTTTGCCCAGCTAGTTTTTGGTCTTGCTTTGGTCCAGTATCCCCTTGCTATGCTCCCTGAGTTTTGGAATGGTAATGTATATCCTGTGCCATTATATGCTGGAAGTATTTGATCTGCCTTTTGATTTTGATTTTATCAGGGGGCGGGGGGGGGGGGTTATAGTTAAGAGATTGCCATGCATCTTAGCCATACATCTCAGAAGAGACTTTAAACTTTGAAACAAGTTTGAGACTGTCATAGACTATGGGGACTTTTAAAGTTGGACTGAATGCACTTTTTGCATTATGATATGACTATAAGCCTTTGAGGGTCAGGGAGTGGAATGTAGTGGTTTGAAAGAAAATGGCCCCTAAAGGGAGTGGCACTATTAGGAGGTGTGGCCTTGTTAGAGGAAGTGTGTCACCGTGGGGGCAGGCTTTGAGGGCTCTTTTGCTCAAGCTTCCTGCAGTGTGACTTTCAGTTGACTTCCTGTTGCCTGCAAGATGTAGCACTCTCAGCTCTAGCACCACGTCTGCCTACATGCTGCCATGCTCCCTGTCGTGATGATGGACTGAACTCTGAAACTATAAGTGAGCCACCCTGATTAAATGTTTTCATTATTCGAGTTGCTGTGGTCCTGGTGTCTCTTCATAGCAATCAAAACCCTAACTAGGTCAACCCTGTTGCTGAAAATATCATATATGTGAGTCATGGAACATGGAGAAATCAGGCTGGTACTGAACAGGAAGCTTCATTTTCTACTGGCTAACTTTCATAGTGCTATCCACGCTACTGAAGGAGAAAAGCAATCAGTTTTACCCAGCTGTGAACCCTGAAAGCTACAATAAGGACTGGCCTGGCAATACATGTCCACTGGTGCCAAGAGTGTCACAAATATCATAGGAGTAAACCACCCGCTTTCTGACTGAACTAAAGGCCCACTCCACAAGATAAAACCCATACCTGGGACCATTATTGGTTTCAAGAATCTATAGTTAGACAGGCCATGGCTCCAGGGGACTCTTCTGCTAAATGAATATAGTATTAAACTGACTCCCAATGACTTGTTATACTCATATATTACAGCATCTCTCGGCCCTCATCAGAGAAGCTTCTTTTTGCAGTAGATGGTGATTAATTAACACAGAGACCCACAACTCACCAAGGTGCAGAAAATGAGAGACTAGAATGCTCAGCCCTAAATGGGACATCTATACCACAACCCAGCTCAAGGATCAATGTGGAAGAGGAAGCGGAAAGATCGTAAGTCAGAGGTGATGGTGACCACAAAGAAACAGCATTTTCCAGACATCATGGGGAGCTGCACATATGAACCCACAGTAATGTGACAGCATGTCCAAGACCTGTGCATGCTCAAACCAGACAGAATTCCAGGGAGACAGAAAGTCAGGTTACAGCCCCTCGTAGGTTAATTCTCCTTCTAGCAACTATCAATTGCGAGTAGCTCCTCAGCTGGGAGTGGGCCTTCATGGCTTTGGTGTCCATCTCCCCTCTCCAAAATATACTATATGAAATCCTCAGAGAACTAACCAAAATCTAAAAAGAAAAATAAATGGGGACTATGAATATAAACAAAGACGTACACACATGACTGTGTGTGTGTGTGTGTCCACATTTACTAACGCTCAAATGCAATGGAAAGAAAATCATTATTTAGGTGGTGGGGGGTCAGGAGTTGGGGGAAAGGAAGAAGAGCTCGTGAGGCTCCTTAAGACGCAGTTTTGGTATTGGCCTCTAGAAACACACAGCTACATTCCATAATTGTAGAAAATTGAAAAGTAAAACTTGAAGATAGAGAACAGAATGAAATAGATGTAAATATTCATGACCAGTTACCAGAAACACACAGAAGCTATCCCCAAAGAGTTCTAAATGTGGCAAATTGTCAGGCCATGCCTAGTGGAAAATTCATGTTTGGGGAATAACATGTTTTTAGGAATTCTTACATGGGTGAGACAGTGTTTACATTGTTACGGGGCTGCTGCATATGCAGTGTGGATGAAAGCCAGGGAGCTGCCATGGGGAGACGGGACGTCCATGCTGCCTCCCCAGCCACCCCATGTCCCTGAACTTTGCGTGTGCAGTATGTGTCTGGCTGAGCATGAGCAGAAGGTCTGAGGCTTTTCACCTGGCAGAGGGTGAAATGGATACAGTTTCCTCTTCTAGGACCCCCTAACTGCAGCCCCTTAGCCCAGTGCTACTTTTTGTAGGGTGGCCACAGGGCAATCTCCAGGGGCTTCTGGATGGACCCCAGGAAGCTGGGGAAAATGGGCTCAGAACCCAAAGAATTCCCGTCCTGGTTCAACCAAGAACCTTCCTTCTCTGTAGATCCCAAGGTCCTTTCCACACTGAACAGAGTCAAGGGAGCCTTCCTGAGAGAGGAAGGGGGACCTCAGGTGTCATGGAGTGCTTACCCACGGTTCCAACTGTAAGCTACACCGGGGACAGGAACACAGTCAAACCACATGGGTGCTGCCCCTTCCCACCCTTCCCAGCCTCTGTGGCACCCTGTGAAATGGGTTGCCATGGCCTCGAACGAGGGCATGAGGATTGCCACCAATGAGCACCGTTCAGAACCCAGCCCTGGCCAGCGTCCCTCCTCAGTGGCCCGATGCTCTGGAGCCAGCCCCCAGTACTCACACAGGGCAGAGGGAAGCGCAGGTTGGTTACATCCAGCCCCTTCTTCACAGGCACAGTCACACGGTTGGGCAGCACCAGGTGGGCAGCGATGAGGTCTTCCAGCAGGCTGTCTGATACCTCACTGAAACATCGGGCATGGCTGGCTATGGAGGGGTGACACTGCTTCCCCATGCCACCTGCCCCTGTGCCCATCCTCAGTGCTGGCACTGAGAGCCTAGCTTGGCAGAAGGCTCCACCAGAGGCAACGCTGATCTCTTCCTGACCAGCTGCTTGGCACAAAGCAGATGTACATTCCGAGACGTAGACATAGTGACCCAAGGAACAGCACCCTGCTTGCACTCCCCAACCCCAAAAAAAAAAAAAAAAAAAAAAAAGGTCCTGCTTTGTTCCCAGGCAACACAGAGCACTTTAAGAACAGATCCCAGAGCCTAGGTCAAGATTCTCATTCATACTCCCTGATTCCCTGCCTCAGATGGGTGTCCCCACCCCTTGACCTCAGCGTCCTGACACAGGGCTGCTAACGGCTGCCCCTGGAGCCGACGTGAAGGAAGTGATGGGTACAGTACTGAGAACAGCGCTGAGCCACAGGAAACAAGACCTAACAGCTGGCCACCGAAGCCTTTCTCTTCCTTGACCCTGGTGACATTCTCTATTCCTTGACTCACCTTCCCCCACAAGAGGACAGTACCCAGAGCAGGACCAGCGCACAGTAGGTGCGCAGAAAGTCTTCTTTGAATAACAGTGCATGACTGCTTTAATGGGACATCTTTATCAACCCCCTTGCCAAAGTTCAGGGACCACCATGGAGGAGGAGGGGGAAAGACTGTAACAGCCAGAGGATGGGGCAAGTTAAATGCCGACCCCTGGACAGGACATGGCGATCATGCTCATGAACTCAGAGTAGCTGTGGTTACCTGCACAGGACATACACAAGATCAAAGCAGCCAAAATGTAAGCCTAAAGGGGAGGAGCTCTCCAGGCCTCACCAATAACTGAGAATCTACTGGCAATGGACAGCTGCTGGTAGAGGGAGACCCATTCTTGAGGGTGTGGCCACTGGTGGATTTTCCATGTTTCAGTAGATGGATCCACACTCATGAGCATATGTGTGGCCCTCCTTGAGGCTTAGAGAGAGAGCCAATAGCCTTCCTGACCAGTCCAGCTGACCCTGCCTCCTGGGAAGGAAAATCCAATGATGCTGGCACCCTCCTCTGCTCCTTGAGGGATGCCTGGTATCTGAGGGCTGCCTGCACCTGGCCTGGGGAGCTGAGATCTCCCCTAGTCCTGCCCTTTCTCACTGGCCTCTTCTGGGAAAATGCCCCTTCCCATCTCTGTGCATGCCAGCCATGGTCACAGGGGCCCCCTGGGCTTCTCACTACACTGGAGTGGGGAAGGGTGAAGAGTGAAGACACTCACCTGTGTTCCACACACAGTATGATTCTACCACACATATGTGCATGTGCTCTGGGAACCTCAAGACAAAGAAGGCCAGCTCCTCAGTCTAGCACTGAGCAAAGCTTTCAGCAGGAGTGTGTGCACCTGTCCACAGGTTAGCTTTCTGCAACCACACATGAACACACACACACACACACACCCGGTACTTGCCCCCTTTTCCCGCTTCTTATGCAGAGGGGAGGGGATGTAGCCTCTGTGCAGCTCACAGCACTGTTAGGACTCCAGGGAACATCCCCACCCTCCTCCATGCACCCAGGCACTTACTTGATACCTGGCATGTCCAGCAGGTTGGTCAAGCCTGTCCAGTTGATCTGCAGGTGCTGCAGAGGGCAGAGGGAGGCTGCTAGGCTCAAGGAGCTGGGAACCCAGGGCTGACACCTTTTCCAAACTCCTCATACCACCCAAGGGGAGACCCTGCTTGCTGGGGTGCCCCAGCTGCAGGGCTGAGGTAGGGAAGATGTCTCTCAGCCTGCCAAACCTGCCCTGGGGCATGGCAGAGTGTCCAGGGTAGCTTTGTCAACTTGACACAGCTTAGAGCCGCCTGAGAAGCCTCAATTAAGGGATTTCCCCAACCATATTGGCAGTAGGGGGTATCTTGATTGTTAACTGATATAGGAGGGCCCAGCCCATTGTGGGTGACACTATTCCCTGGGCCCCGCTGTATAAGAAAGCTAGGTAAGCATAATACTAAGTGAGCTAGCAAGCAGCTTTCCTCCATGGTTTCTGCTGTAGATCTCTGCATGAATTCCTGCCCCGACTTCCCTCATTGACGGACTGTTACCTGTATGTTGAAATAAACCCATTCCTCTCCTAAGTTCTTCTGGTCAGTGTTTGAACACAACAGCAGGATGAAACTAGAACATGGCTCCAGGCCTTAGTTTAAGCTGCTCAGGCCTGCTGCTTCATGCCAGGACCACCCTAGAAGGGGCTGTGCCACCTAGCCAGGTTGGCCTCGCCTCAAGAGCCCAGGTTTGTCTCAGCTCCATTTCTGAGACCTTGTGACCCTCTTTCAGCTCAGTTTCCTCATCATGGGCAGAGCTCAGTCTAACTCCTTGGGGTTGCCATAAGGACTAATTAGGTTTGAGCCATAGGAGTCCAGCTGTGGTGGATTGAAGCAATGTCCATTCTCAGGGTAAATCCCAATATGTGAGGTCTAGTGTCTGCTCATGGAGAGCACCAGGCCTATCCCCAGGTTTTGAACTCACTGGCTTTTGAAGGAAGAATATGGTCACAGCTCCCACAAAGGGCTTGTCCACCAGCAGGGGCTCCAGGATGATACGCAGGGTGCCTTGCAACTGGTAAGCACAGAGAGCTGTGAGGGACCAAACATCTTTTCATACCTGCCACTCAGCTCAGTCCTTTGGGGGCTTCATTATCACTCATGCTACCTTCCCTCACTGTCAGGACTACCTGCCTAGGTCATTTGCTATCACTGAAGGGACCACAGTCCATGTCCAGAGGCCTGAACACAGCTATGACCTCACTGCTGGCCACCAAAGGCCATGAACTAACTGCACTGTGGTATGTGGGCAGCTGGGGTGGCTGGGACACAGAAGTGACTTTCAAATCTGCACACAGCTTCTGGAGAGGGGTATTTCCACCTCTCAGGCCTACCTGGGTCTCAGCTATGGTTCTCCCTCACATTCCTAGGCAGACAAAACCTTTGGAGACTGGACATACAGGTAGCTTTAGAGCCCAAGGCCTGGTAGGTTAGTGAAGCCCAGCACCACTTGCTAACTATGTGACTTCACAGCTGTTCCCATGTCACCAGCCCATGTCTGGTACCATTGTGTCCTTCACAGTGGGTTCCAGTGTGAGCTGATTCCACTTCCCTGAGCCCACTGCAGGGACTGGAGTAGCAGTCATGACATCCTCACTCACCTGGATGCCGTTCACACCTGCTCGGATCTTCTGAAGCTCCACGCTGATCTCACAGTCCCCAATGTAGCTAAAACAGGGAGGGTGAAGGAAGAGCAAAGGGGGCGGGCAGTTGGTTGTGCTGCTCAGAGCAGGCAGGAAACTTGCCCAGTGATGCACAGCCTCAACCCTCGTTGCTGGCCATCAAGTCTCAGTTATCACTCAGCATGTCACTTTTTCCATAGCCTCAGCCTTTCTTGGTTCCTCCCAGACCACTACAGCTGGCCTCTTAGGCATATCTGCTGTGGGATGGTCTGTATGTCAAATGTGTTGCTCTGATTGGTCAATAAATAAAACACTGATTGGCCAGTAGCCAGGCAGGAAGTATAGGCGGGACTAACAGAGGAGAATTGAGAGAACAGGAAGGCAGAGGGAGACACTGCCAGCCGCTGCCATGACAAGCAGCATGTGAAGATGCCGGTAAGCCACGAGCCACATGACAAGGTATAGATTTATAGAAATGGATTAATTTAAGATGTAAGAACTAGATAGCTAGAAGCCTGAGCCATTAGGCCAAACAGTTTAAATAATATAAGCGTCTGTGTGTTTATTTTATAAGTGGGCTGTCGGACTGCCGGGGCTTGGCGGGACCCAGAGAGAAAACTCTGCAGCTACACATATCCCTACCTCTGTCTAGGAAAGCAGTGTTTTGTGGTATCACCTAGCCCCAGGGCACCCATGGATTGAAAAGGATGGACTTCTGGTAAACATACTGTTCCTCTACCACTTCTGGATTCCTGACCAAGGGGACACATGCACAGAGCCCCCAGGATCATCCTGCCATCGCCCCTAGTTGTTGCTGGAGGTAGGGTAGATGGTAAAGCCTTGGAGACAGGACCAGCTGGTGGCCCCTGGCAGGTGATGGGCACTAAGGAGCCCAGGATGGGTGCCTTTGAGGGCAAAGGTCAAGAGACTGCCAGAAGTCTGAAGGAAGCTAAGGGGAGGTGATTGTCACACACCTGCACACATGGGCATATGAGCCTGTTGTCACAGATCACAGAATTGCTTGGTCAGCACGGAGAGGCAGAACAGGGTGGCCGGGGTGCCAAGCACCACCTGAGAGGCTGAACTATTCATGTGAGGGTCTTGTGACAGAGTGTCTGGGGCCAGGGGCACTTTGTGGCCCACCACCAATCCAACACAATGGAGACCAGAACCACCTATTTCTGGCCAAGGAATGTGAGACTCTGGGAAGGAATGACAACCTGTCCTGTCCTCTAACGCACTGCCAGTGCCTCAGCACCTCTGGAGAGACTTACTGCTTAAATCTCCCTTCCTGGCCCAAGCCCATCAGGAGCCTCACTGGAAAGGCATGCCCACGCCCAGTGCAGTGCGCAGCCCACTGAACTGCTGACCCTCTCGTTTTCCTGATGTGCCAGAGGCCAGCTCTCCAGACGGCCTCTCATCTCTGTACTCAAAGCTCCCTGGCCTTGCCATGAGTGCCTGCCTCCTGTCGTCACCCTGGCTCCCTCTAGCCACCTCCTCTGCAGAGGCTGCTCTGACCCTGCAAGTGGCCCAGCTGTGGCTTGCAAGATGCCAGGCTCAGACTGAAGAGAGAGCCAGGGCTGGCTACTTGGGGCCAGTCATCCCCCATCCACTTTTCTGTACCCCACCTTTCACAAAGACCTGGGTCTCAGCACAGAGGTGCCGTGCCTAGGAAGGCTTTCATACCTCAAATCAGTACGTACACAAGCCACCCTATCTTCAAGCTGCTGTCTAGAGGTACCCTGCCTGTCCCCAGGACACCAGGACTCACCAGATCTGCAGGTCCAGGGTCACCTTCCTCCGGTTGCATTTGTCCGTGTGTGCCTTGACGCCATTCACCTTGGGGCACTGTGGAAGAGGACAGAAGGGCCGTGGGTCCCCTTCTCGCTTTCCCTTCCCGTCACAGCTATTTACCAGTATCTACTCTATGGGGCCTTAGCCTCAAGAAGACAAGGGGCAATGGGGACCTAGCTTGGCCTCAGATGCCCACAACCTAGCCCCAAGATAGTGGAATGGGAGGAGTCAAACAAGGAACAGCCACTCTTGTGGGGGGGGGGGGGGGGCGGGGAGTAGCAAGGTCTCCTAAAGAGAATTTAACGGGAGTGTGGCAGATGGGAAGGAGCTGGCCCCACATGGTGAAGGCAGGGTCACTGGCTCAGGGATCCGATCTCTTCTGTTTCATCTCCCCTCTGCTCACTGTTTTCTCGGGTACTCTGGTTAGGACTAATCAAGAGTAAAAACTAAATTTCACTTGTACCTGAATTAGTAATATGCATGTCAAAATGCCGAGATGAAAAGTTCACTGACAAAAAAAAAAAAAAAGAAAAAAGAAAAGTTCACTGACATCTGCTATGGAGTTTGGAGTGCATTTTAGAGAAAGATGGATATAGAGACAGATGCATGGATATATAATAAATCAAACACAGCAAGAGATCAACATCTGTACAGTTTACATAACAGATCTGCGATGTTCATTGAATAATTCATTAAACATTTTATATGTTTGAAATTTTTCACAATAAGTTATTGGAAAAAATTCAACCAGTTCTATAAGGAGGATTCCATTAAATTTTCTATTCACTCCACAGAAAGTGGCATTTTAAAATGTATTATTGGGGCTGGAAAGATGGCTCGGTGGTTAAGAGAACTTGCTGCTCTTGGAGAAGACCAGGGTTTGGTTCTCAGAACCCACACAGTGGCTCACTACCACATGTAACTCCGGTTCCAGGGGTCTGCTGCCCTCTGCTTGTTCCCCCAGGAGGCCTTTGGCACGTGTGGTGCACATACACATATACATAGAATCTAAAAATGTACCAGCCTTTGAATAGATTCTCAGAGTATAGAGGTCATTAAAAACACAATGTTTTCTTCTGTACCTCTGATTTGTTTTCTCACATTTAATTAATGTTCATTTGGTATTTTAGACTTTTTGTGGTACCTGGAATTGAACCCATGTGTTAGGCAACTTTTAATTTTACATTATTATTATTATTATTATTATTATTATTATTATTATTATTATTATTATTTAGGAGTCTCTAGAATTGTAAAAGCTGAAAAGGGCACACACAGCCTGGCTCTGCCCTGGCTCACTGGAAGTGTGGTTGGGGGAGGGGTGCTATGCTCAGGGGCTGCTGGGAGTAGAGGATTGTCTGGCACCTATGAATGTTCAGCTACACCAATACCTCACCTTCAGGGACAGGTATTAGGGTGCCCACTATATGCCAGGCAGGATAGTCCTGGTTCAGGCTCACAGTTGGACAAGGGCACTAGACCAGAACATGGCTTCCACATGCGGGACATTGTTCACACAGCTGCAGAGGCCACCTGAGGTCTGGCCTGTTGTTCATGCCTCACAGCAGCCCTTAGAAATGGGTCCTTTCCTTTTATATGTTAGGAAACCGGAGCTTCGACAGGGCAGGTCACTGACCCAAGGGCACTGTGACACAGAGAATGCTAAAGACACTGGCAGATGTGAAAGAAGAGGGCATGCCTGAGCTGTGAAGGTCCTGGGAGAACTCCACCGTCAGTCAGTCAGTGGATGGAGGGAAATGGGAGGATGAGGAACAGAGAGCAGAGGGGCAAGGCTAAGAACAGAAGGCTTTGAAAGGGCAGGATGGGGAGTGAGGCCAGTCACCTGCAGGGCTAGGACATCTGGTCAACCTCCTGGGGTCAGTGCCCAAGGAATGGCCTGGTGGCGTAGGCTCTGCTCGAAGCTCAACAGTGTGAAATCCCTCTGCTCTGCCTGCCGAGTTCTTCAAAAGCAACTCAGACAGACATCTTTCGGGATGCCTATGGTCTCCATAGAACTAGTGTGAGCTCCTAATACCTTGAACTGCCGTGTGGCACTGTCAAAAACCCCTAGGCAGAGATCACAGGTGACACTTGGGGTTAGCAGTTACAACTTGTTCATCTTTCTATCCATCTGGCTCCCTCCAAGCATGTTTCTAAAATTTCTAGAAAAAGAGGAACTATTTCCCTCAGCTTCTTTCTGCTCTCTGGCCCTGGTTTCCTTGGAACCTGGAAAGCTGGGTAGGAGGACAGGAGGTGAGAGCTGTGCACTGGGGCGGACAAGCTGGGAAACCCAGGCAGGGGCTAAAGCTCTCTGAGGCCCAGTGGGATCCTCATAATCAAGTGACTGTCCTGGGTTGGGGAACCAGGAAGAGAGGACAGAGAGAAGACTGTCCAGCAACTCCAGGCCGACCTCACTGAGGCAGCACCAACCTTCTGTCCAAAGTAGAGCTTGGTGAAGGTGAAGGTCCTGAGGTGGACACTCTTCTCCCGGATCTTGGGCTCTAGCTTCTCCCGGATCTTGTTCTCCATGATCATGCTTAGGTAGGGCCAGATCTGTGTGATGATCTGCAAGTAGGGACAGAGGCCCACGGAGGTCAGGTCTGTGGCCCAGACTGCAGATCTGCAGCAGCCTAGATCCTCTGCACCTGGTCCCATAGGTGGAGTTCAGTCTTCACGTTGCCTGCTCTCCAGCCTCCCACCTACCCATCAATCCATTCTGCAAACTCTCAGGACAGCAGCAGATCCCACCACCAGGCAGAGGTTTAGGCGTATTTTACAGTGTAAGATGGAAGTACACTTCTGTTTATGTCAGTAATACAAAGCCCTAAATACATCCTTGCTCTGCATTGCACCTTATATACAGTAACAGATGCTAACATTTTAAGAAAAAATGATGACAGAAGAGATTGATAAATTGTTTCCTGTGGGTATAATTTCTACAAGCCAGAAGAGGCAGACTTTGGTCCATTTCTGCACCAGGATGAGTCAGAGGGCTGGTCTGAAAGTCACGTGTGGGACCAAGTTCCTCATGATGCCAGGGCCTTATGTACCCATGCTCTAGTCCTTATGCAAATATCAGATGGTCTAGCCTACTACACACCCAGTTGATTGGTACAGCCTGTGGCTCCTAGGCTACAAACCTGCCCAGCGAGTTACTGTGGTGAACATTGCAGGCAACTATGACACAGTAGGTGGTGTTTGTAAACAGAACCAAGCCTGGAGAAGATATGGCTGAAACTCTCAACTGGAAATGTTCAGCTCCAGTTATAATCCATGGAACCACTACAGTATTTTGGTTCATTGTTGACAAAAAATGATGTTGGGCAGACACGACTATACAACGATCAAATTTTGCCAAAATGATACTGGCACAATATTTTTATTTTTTACATCGTGTGTGATATGTATTTGTGAGCACGCATGCGTGCTTGTAGTATAACACTCATGTGGAGGTAAGAGGACAATTGTAGGAGTCTGTTCTCCCCTACCACGTATGTTATGGGATGGGCAGGCTACCTCACTGGCAAGGCACAACGTTTTTAACTGACCTCTGGACTGTTAGAGTTTCCTTTTTACCAGTATCGGCCACTTCCTATTGCAGCAGGCGTGAAGTGAAGACGTTGGGCGGCAGGGGCA
>CABHPH010162624.1:27511-40558 GCA_902168325.1 Peromyscus nudipes
TAAAGGTGCCCCCCCTCCTCCGCTCTGCTCTTCCCCATAATCATGGTAGAGCCTGAAGGTATATGGGACCCGGGGCTCATTCTTTCTCGGAGGCCTCTCCCACGCCATCTTCCTGTGTTCTCCAATGCTTGTGGCATCACCCTCACGTGCAGTTCACCTCCACAGCTGCCTAACAGCTGCCTCCATGGCCACATGGCACTCAGTGAAGGTTCAGGCTCTGCAGTAATCAGGGCCTGGCTGGCACACACAGGAAGGGCTCTAAAGAGTGTGTCCCCAAGGCCTGGTACCCAGCTCTTCACCCCAGAACCCGGGTCACTCTTCAAGCAGTGTGCTGCTTCTTCTAAATTCTACCTGGAGGCTGGGGCAGTCTTTGATGCACTTGGTAATGACATTTCCAGGAATGTGAAAATATCAACCGTAGATTAACAGCTGTCAGGAGCGCCAACACCTGACCTAGGTGTGTTCTGCTGTGGACCGAGTCTCCTCCCAGGCTTAAGTCTGAGTCAGGAGCCTACGGGTACAGGCTGCAGGGGACCCCTCACGGATCAGGCCAGGAGGGTGGGACCCAGGCTTCTCATCTGGAAAGTCAGGGTTCCTGATGCAGATGGGTCAGAAGGCAGGGCATGGAACAGCTAGCCAGCACAAGGGGGATTCCCTTAGATGACCTTCCACTAGTCAGAACAGTGATATCATTGAACCCATACTCACCATGGGCTTGGCCAGGAATCATAATCACTCCCATTTTACAGATAAGGAAACTGGCTCAGAGATGTTGGGCAAATTGCCTGAGGTTGCACAGCAGTGGTTTTGCAGCTGCACTGGGAGCTACATGGAATCCAGATGCTGTGTCTAATTAATGTCTTCCTTTCCTTATAAAATATTCTTGAGAAGAAGGAAATAAGGGTTGTTCTTTTCTCTATAAATTTTCTCTGTACTTTAAAAAAAAAAACTTTTCTCCTCAGTCCAGATATTAATTTAAACCTTATTTAAAGGAAAAAAACTTTAAGAGAAGAAAACTCCTCTGTGAATGAACCAACGCAGGAATGTGTTACTCAAGCTCGGCAGTGGAGGGGCCTCTCTGCCCATCCCTGGCAAGGGAAGTACAGGCTGAGGTTTGGGCCTGCACAACACTCCTGTCAGGGTTGCTCAGAGACTCCCATGTTGAGTAGCAAATGGGCTGCAGATGAGGATGCCCAGGTCCTCAATGAACCCAGCCCTTCCCGCCCACCAACGGCCTTACCTTATTGGCCCACTCCACACGCTCCACATCTGGGAAGTGTATCTAGAAAAGAGGAAACCCCAAAGGGAATTAAGGCAGGTGCCACATGCCCCCAGCAAGAGGCTTAGCAAGCTTGGTCCTGCTGCCTGGAAGGTGGCTCAGTGAGTCCTCACCCCTGGCTTCTGGGTAGGTCACCAGGGTGCCCTCAGCATCCACTGCACACCTGGCCCTGCCTAGTCATCCAAGTTTACTCTCCTAGCCCTGCTTTGATTTCACAGGAGAAGCCAGCTCCACAGTGCCTTCTAGAAGAAAGATACCCCTACCCCCAGCCCGCAGCTGCTTCTCTTCCCTTGGTCTCCAGTCCAGCTATGTGGAGCTGTGGAGGGAACTCTGGAGGCTGCTTCTTTGCACATGCACTGAACATCCCCAACTCCCCAGGGTTAGTAAGCAAGTTTGCACCTTACAAATTTCATTTATTCATTTCAAGGAGGCAAGTGATACACTTTATATTAAAAAAAAAACAACAACAACAAACAGCAGATGAAGAACTTAGCTAAGTAAAGAGAAATTCAGAATTTTATCTGAAAATGCCACCATTCAGTGACAGCCATTTTTAACAGGGTGCCATTTTCGATGGCCACTAGGGGATGGCTGTCATGAAATACTTGTCCTCTCTCCTGTTCTTACTCTCAGGAGTCCCACCCAAGCCTCCCTCTCTCCAGGAACCCTCAGGCCTTGTCACACAGCCACCTAAATTCCTCTAGGTCCCAGCCATTCTTCCTGCTCCTGGTGAGCCAAGGGGCCAGCGGGGCAAGAGGGCCATTCCTGGAGAGCCAAGGGGCCAGCAGGGCTAGAGGGCCATTCCTCTTGAGCCAATTGGCCAGCAGGGCTAGAGGGCCATTCCTGGTGAGCCAAGCAGGCAGCAGGGCTAGTGGGTCCCAGGCTGCAGGCTAACGTCCATATGATTTGCCTCAACCCTCATGATATCCCCTGGACCTCTTAGTCCAACCACCCACCTTCCCACAACGGTCCTGCACATGCCGGTTCCCGGGGTGTCAAACAGTCCCCCCCATCCATCCCTGTTCTCTTGGACTGCTGTTTGTCACTTCTGGGTTACTAAGGTAGAGGACAGATGTCCCTCTTGGGTGTCTGATGGTTCTCCAGTGTAGAACTCAGTACACTTTATGACAGCCCATTGGTCTCCCTAACAGCCTGGAAATATATGGCTCCCTGCCGCAGCCTGCGCCTAGCATAGGAATGTCTAATAAACATGGAACGGAATGACATGGAAGAGCATTGAATGAATGCATGCAGGCCTGAAGGTAAGCTTCTTGCTCTCCAGGCTCAGGCTGATGAAGGAAACAGGTGAGAACAGACCACCTGGGCATGGGGTCAGGACTGAGATAGGAGGAAGGGACCAGGAGAGTTCAGCTTCGGTCGGGCCCTTACTGGCAAGACTTCTTTGCTGGACCATGCACTCTCCATCCCAAGCTGCCATACTTCCTGCTCTGGCACACTCTGGGTGTGGATCCTTCCACATTCCCAGCCCAGGTGGGTCTCCATCCTTGGGAGCTGAGCTGTTCTGCCTCTGGACCCTGGAGGCCGATCCAGTTTGGCAGGTCCAAAGCTGGCCACCCGTGGGAGCTGGTCAGATGTCGATTCCTAAGCCTGGCACCTCCTGAATCAGACTATGTTGGGGTGGAGCCCTCTGACTTATTTTTAACAAGTTCCTGGGGTGATTCTGGAGCACAGTCAGGGCTGGCTGTGAGATATCAATGCACAGCCCACGCTTTGTGTTAAGGTGACCCACACCCATCCTGAAAGAGTGGGAGCAGCAAAATGAAGTTGCCATGGTCTCTCTCAGCTTACCAAACCTGCCTTTGAGGCTCTCTACCAAGAGGCTTCTCCACCAATGGTTTGAACCCCCACCGAGGACAGCAATTCAGTCTAAGAAAACAAGACCACCACGGTGTCCAGTTTGGCGCATGCTCCTGGGAGCCTCCTCAGCCTGAATTGACCCTGGAGAGCAGACACACACAGGAGCCGATATTCTGTGCCCAGTGAACAAAAGACAAAAGCCTGACACTAGCAAGCTCTGATGTGGGAAAGCCAGCCAACCTCTTTCCCCATCACAACTGCTCTTTCCCCATCTTTCTGAAGAAGTCTCTACCCATGCCAAATTCTCAAGGCTATCCTGTTTTTATCTGTGGCTTACAGAGATCTAGATCTTTAACTCTCCTTGGAATTTTTTTTTAATAGGGTAAGATAAGGATATCATTCTATGTTTCTCCTTTCTGCTTCCCCTAAGGCAATCTTCCACGACCACACAGCAACCACACACACACACACACACACACACACACACACACACCCTTTCTATGCACCCTGGAGTGTGTTTCTAGTCAAGCTTCAGGCCCATTTGTTTGTTTGCCTGTTCACACTTTCAGTTACTATGTCTTTTCAAAATGACCTGCGGCAAAGTGATGATCCCCGGTTGCTTTTATCTTCCAGACTTATGTAGGTATTGGTAATGCGTTCGTTAGTCAGCGCTGCATGACTGTGATAAAAACATCTGAGACCATCGGCTCTCAGTACCCCATTTGAGGACACCGGTAACGTCCTCCATGCTTTACAGGCTTCATCACCTTCCAACCACACCCCGAGGGAGACCAAGCCTTTGCCACAGGGCTTTGGGGGGTGTCTACATCAAACCACTGTGGATCCTTGCTCTCCACAGGGACACTGACACTGTGCTGTGAGAAGTTCACACCATTTACCACGTTCCTGTTTAGCATCATAAAACTGTTTCTATAAAATTCTATACACTTTATCAGATAACTGTGTGAGTTTTCCAGTTTAAAAAAAGTGTTTCACTTTCTGAGAGACTTTGCTGACAATTTCGAATAATTCTAATTGTTCCTTGATATTCCTAGGTTACTTGTTGCTTTCTCTCTCTCTCTCTCTCTCTCTCTCTCTCTCTCTCTCTCTCTCTCTCTCTCTCTCTCTAGACAGGGCCTCATGAAGCCCTAAACTTGCTAAATGCCTAAGGTTGGCTGTCAATTCCTGACCCTCCTGTGTCCACCCTCCTGGGCCAGGCATACAGATATACACCACATCGGGCTTTCTCCTGGGTCATTTATATATATTACCGTCTCCAGTAGCATTCTTTATCTTTCTTTCTCGCTGTCCTTGTCTTTGTATATTCCCTGTGCTTTGCCTAATTAGCCAGGCCTGTGTTTGATAAGCATTGGTGGAGAAATGGAGCATCTCTGCCTCAGCTTTAGCCTTCAGGGGAAGCTCCTGGGGTCTTTTTTATAAAACACATTTTACTGTTGATCTCAGGTCAGCACGTGTCAGAGTTGGGGAAGCTCCCCAATCTATGCACTTTCACTCTGCAAGAGCATTTAGGATGATATTCTTATGTCCACTCAGATTATCATGACCTTTCATGGTTATTCCATGATTGTAGTCAGTTTAAGTGACAGTGCTTTTAAAACTGCCAGCTCTCACCCAGCAAGTGGGGAACCATGCCTGATACTGGAAACCTAGTCAATACCTGGAGCTGTGAAGTCATGGATCTTAGAGAAAAACCTGCAACTTAACTAAACTAAACTAGACTAGTCTAGACTAGACTAGACTTAACTAAACCAGCATAATCCCTAACCATATTCTAAATATCTGTCCTTATACCCACAGATACATGTAGTCTTTACCCTTCATCAAGGAAACTTCTCTTTGCAGCAGATGGAGACCATCACAGGAAACCACAAGCAGTCAAAATGTAGAGTTCTGGAGCCCAGTCCCAATGGACACCTCTATAAAACAACTCCTGCACCTAAGCCAGCTGTCATTGCAGAAGAGGGAGGGGGAGAGACTGTAAGAACCAGAGGATCGGGGAGTTTGCCAAGGGATTGTCTCTCCTGGAATGTCAAAAGCTACACCCATCAAGTCTCACCAATATGACTACCTAAACACAAGCTGAACAAGGACAACTCATAGACATGCTAAATTGGACAGAGGAAAGCCCATGATGTCTCCACCCTACCAAAGAACCACAGGCAACTAAGGAATGCTGGGAGCTGTGGAGATACTCTTCCCCAGGGAAGATCACATCCACTGATTATCCAATCAACTGATTATCCCTGAAAACATATACATACAAGAAACATTATACAGACTAAGAGGTTGTATTTATGTGTTTAGAAATATATACATGTGTATCTCTACACACACATACACACACACATACACACACAAAACAACAACAACAATTAAAGAAAAAGAAGCTGTAAATTGGAAAGAAAGCAAGGAGGAGAGGTACATGGGAGGGTTTGGAGTTGGAGGAGGAAAGGGACAAGGATGTAATTATACTATTATAATATTTTTATAATTATAATTTTTAAGGAGAAATAATTAAATTAAAAAAAATTAAAGAAAAAAACATCTAACTCTTGGGATAAACTCCTTTTGATGTTATGTTTTACTTGTGCCTTATATTCATGGATTCAAAGTGATGCCTAAAAATTTTTTCTCTCTTTTTCTGTGTGTGTGTGTACGAGAGAGAGAGAGAGAGAGAGACAGAGAGAGACAGAGAGACAGAGAGATGGAGAGACAGAGAGAGACAGAGAGAGACAGAGACAGAGAGTACCAGAGAAGGTATATGTGTGCACATAGATGCAGAAGCCAGAGGTTAACATCTGACGTCTTCCTCAATCTCAAGACAGGGTCTCTCACTGAACCTGGAGCTCACTGATTCAGCTAGATTGTGGGTTCAGTTCCCAGCACCCACACAGTGGCTTACAACCATCCCTAACTCCCCCCAGGGGATCTGATGCTCTCTTCTGACCTCCTTGGGTACCAAGCACACACATGGTACACATAATGTACATATAAAAAAAACACATGTAAAATAAAATGAATAAATCTAATAAAAATAAACATATAGATTTGAGATTTCTATAGCTCCCTATCACTGTTTTCTATTATTTCTTTGTGGTATGAACAAAGACGGAACCTATTGGTAATTCCTCTGTAGGCTGGAACATGATTAATTTCTTTGACTCTTCCATGGGTGACTGTTATGAAGGATGTCTTGCTATATGTTTTGCCTGGTGTTTACTTTTGGCTTGGCTGGCTCTTGTCACAGAGAGGTAGACTAGGATTTCCAAGCCCCACTGCTGGCCCATCTACTTCCTCACGTCAGCTGCCGACTTCGATTTCAGCTCTGTATTGTGCAATCACTGTGTCCATGACGACATCTAATTATCGTCCTTTACTAGCGTGTGTCATCGCTCCTTGCCTTCAGACTTGCATTAAACTCCACTTTGTCTAACACGACAACTGCTCTTCAAGTCTGTTTTGGTTGCCAAATTGCTCGGTTCTCTATTTTTCCTATACTATTTTCAACATTTAAAAAAAAAGATTTTGAATTGTGTATATGTATGTGTGCATGTGGAATATGTGTACATGAACACCGTGTCTGAGGAGGGAGCAGAGAGTTGGGGTTACAGGCAGCTGTGGGCCACCCGACATGGATGCTGGGAACTGAGCTCAGGGGCTGTGCATAAACAGTTAACTTCTCTCTCCAGCCCTCAACCTTTATTTTCCCCTCAAGTTTTTCTTTTATTAGCTTATGTAAAATCAACTTTGGAGCTGGCAGGATGGTTCAGTGGGTAAAGACACCTGCCACTAAGCCTGAGGATCCGAATTCAACCTGAAACTCATGGTAGAAGGAGAGAACCGACTCTCCCAAATTATCTTCTGACCTCCACACAAGTTCACACATGGAGGTGGGGGGAAGGGGAGGGAGCACACAAACAAGTAAATAAATAGAAATGTAATTTTAAAAAGTCTCTAAAAAACTGGTTTCCGATGGTATTTTTAACTGTCTTTGCTGTTTCTTTCTCGGCTTCCTCCACAACCTTCCCTCCCTTGTGCTCGCTCACCCGAGAGCACCTTCACTTTTACGTCACGTGCGCCTTTGTGTCCCCTCCCCTTTCTTAACCCTCCCGCTCCGCTCATGGACTCCTGTCATAGTCTACACCTGCTCTCACAAACCCTCATTTGCATAAATACAAACATTAATTGTCAGGATCCACAGCACGTGGTTTTTGTCTTCCTGAGACTAGGCCACCTCGCTTAACACCTTCCAGTCCAACCCATGTCCCTGCAATTCTAATAATTCCATTTTCCCTAAGACCCGAGTGAAACCCCATTGTGTACATACGCCACTTTTCCCTTATCCATCACCTGTTGGTAGGCTAGATGTCCAGGCTGGTTCCATTTCTTTGCGACTGCTCTCCCCTACCAGGAAGCCTTCAGACTAATGATGGGACCTAGCTCTAAACCTGGTCAGCAGCACCGATCCAGAATCTGGGGAAGGTCTGGGTTCCTGAGATGAACGAGCTTTTGAATCCAGTTGGGATCAGCCGTTGGAAAGCTGGCTTTCCCAGGCATCTGATGCCAAGGTGCCAGCAGAGCTGACCAAGGCAGGCTAGCCAGGAAGTGGAGCACCAGCAGCCTGAGCACTTAGGTCACCATGGAAACAGCAGGGAGCCACAGCCCAAACTCAAGAGCCACTGGGCACTCTCTTGACATGTTTAGGGGTAGCAGAACCCACAGGAAAACATCCCTCACCCCTGGGCCTTTTCACAGCAAGGGTTTCATGTGCATCTCCCCTGAGCTCGCTGAAAGCACCAGGATAAGGTCTGGAGAGATGATATTTTAGTTTTTATTCTTACCTGACTCGTGTGTGTGTGTGTGTGTGTGTGTGTGTGTGTGTGTGTGTGTGTGTAAAAGCCACATAGTGAGGCCTGGCAAAAAGACCCCATTTGAGCCTCTGTTTTGTCTTTTCTTACTGAGGAACAGAGAGAGCAGCAAAGGAAGATGGCGGCTCAACATGGGACAGTCCTAGAACCATAGAGGAATGATAATTGTCTTTCTTTTATAGTTATGTAACATCCCTAAGTTCAATTTCTAACAATGAAAACTGAAATTCTTCTTCACTATGCCCCTACTTTCTCATCTGCACAATGGGTTCAATGCTGCCCCTTTTCGTGATTCCTAGGTAGACTAAATGAGATAGTGCCTACAAGGTGCTCAGGACCCTTTATGACCTGGAAGAAGTACCCCAGAAGTGGCAACTGGTACCAGAAGTTATGAAAGCCCATCTCTGGACTGTGTGTCCCCGTCTGTCCCACCCAGGATCCAGCTGAATGTCCTGGTAGCTCCACTTTGAGGAACACCACTGACTGACAAGGGGAGAGCAGATCGAGAGGGGAGAGCACACAGTTCTCTCAGAGGAGGAGACACAGTTGGTGGTTGCGCTCCTGGCTCTGCCCACTGGCTGAGAGATCTGTGCCGCAGACACACACAGTCACCGACAGGCTAGCCCACAGCCTACAAGGGCCATAGGAAACCCTGCCCAATGGAGGTGCCACATAGTGAGGCCGAGCAAAGGGACCCAGTGGGAGCCTCCATTTTGTCTTTTCTTACTGAGGAGCAGAGAGCAGCAGCAAAGGAACACGTGAAAGAGTCCTAAAGTCACTGAACTCTGCTCCAATGCTCCAGGAAGCTAAGTCTCTTGGATCATTCTGGAAATGTTCTCAGACATTTATATAAAATCAAAACAGGAAATTTCCTGGGAAGCTCCTTAAGCTGGGGGTCTCTGTTGAGCCCTCAGGAATTCTGATTCCAGAAGGCAGACCATGGCATCTTTACCAAGAGTCCCCCTGCCATGGCTCTGATCTTGGTGGAAGGTAGGAAAGAATGAGGACTGGGGTTGTGGGGGAGTCTACATGGACCCCAGAAGGAGGAAGCTCCTCTGCTGCCTCTGGCCATGGCTCCATAGTCACTGCCTGGGTCTCCAGCTCTCCTGGGTGATACTGCTGTCACTAAGAGCTTCTCCTCTGGGCCTCAGTTCGTTTACAAGGGCTCTTCCAGGAAGAGCTGGAAGGTAAACCCTGGAATATTAATGCCGTGATTTTGCTTGGCTCTGGGGCTGCCCCTCCACATGAAAGGTGGGATACCCCACCAGAAAGAACTAATGGAAAGTGTGACCAAGAGCTTAGAGGAGCAGGCTCTGGCCCTGATCTTCAGCTTTGGGTTCTCACAGGGGTGAGCCTGTTCATTCCTGCTCCATCATGTACCCGATCCAAGGATATGGAAGTGAACCTACTTCTAAGTGGGCCAGGGTGCTGGCCTGCTTCATTCCCAGAGAAATGTGTGCACTATCTACCTACTAAAGCCTTTAGGAACAATGGTTCCAAAGCAGTGAGGAAACAGAGCCCGGAGTGACAGTTAGATCCCACCAGACACACTGCAGAGTCTAGGTTTGAGGGTGGTAAGTATTGCTACAGAGCTTTGGGCCAATGTACTCTCTCAGGAGGAGGCAGGGCACTGGAGGAGGCATCAGTTAAAGGACTTTCCTACACACACACACACATAATGGCTCAAACTGATGCTGCTGCTACCCCCATCTCATGCTCAGATGAGACAAGACCCACACATTTTGGGTACTGTACAGAGATGTCCTGCAAAGGCTGGCTACTGGCCCTCAGGCTGCCCCATCTGGGACTAGAGACCACACCCCAGGGGCTGATCCAGCGGCTTTCCTAGGAAAGCAATCCTCTTTTACTAATTTTTCTCACGCAGAAGCACAGCCTCCTCTTTGTTAGGAGGCAACTATTTAGCCAAGCAAACTACTAACTACTTCCATTTTAACTTTTTGTTTCGAGACAGATCTCACTAAGTAAGTTCAGGCTGGCCTCAAACTCTCTGCCCTCCTGCCTCACCCCCCTTGAGTCCTGAGATTACAGGTGTGTGACACACCTGGCTGACAACTACTTTTAAATTGCCCCTTTCTGCTTTAAATTACCCTGCTAAACATGCTTTCAGAGAAATAATTGCTCTGCCAACCTGTCTGGCACTATCCTGTAATCCACAGGATCTTAATAACACACCCAGCTAGCAAACTGGTCTAAACCAGCTAGGCCCAACAACAGAAAGATTGATCAGCTGAAACTCCAATAGTGGCCATCAATGACCAGATAGATGCCCAGCAGCTTGCTAAGGATTAGGGTTCAGAGCTGTCCACAAAGCAGGTTTTCTCATACGAGATGTATACATGTTATAGCGATATATACATGTTATGTGTGTGCATGTGTGTGGGGACCAGAGGTTAACACTGGGTGTCTTCCCCACCTTTTTAAACTTGTGGGATTTTTTAGTACTTATTTGATTTATGTGTATGTGCCTGAATGCACAAATGTGCACAGTGTGCATGCAGGCACCTGTGGAGCTCAGAAGAGGCCTTGAGTCTCCTGGAACTAGAGTGGCAGATGGTTGTGAGCTGCCCTGTGGATGCTGGTCACCAAACCCAGCCCCTCTGCAAGAGCAGTAAGCACTCGTAACCACTGAGCCATCTCTCCAGGCCGCACTTTATTTTTTGAGACAAGGCTTCTCACTCAACCTGGGGTTCACCATTTGACTCCCCAGTAAGCTCCAGGGGTCTACCTGCTCCACCCCCAGCACCAGGGTGACAGCCATATCTGCTGCCACTCTCAGTTTTTACGTGGGTGCTGAGGCTCTGAGTTCAGGTTCTTATGCTTACATGGCAAGCACTTGACCTGCTGAGCCATCCCCCAGCCCCAGAGCAGCTTTCTCAGGAGATCTCAGTGATAGTGTGAGTTGCTAGGAAGGTCAATGATCTAGACAGGTTTGATAATACCTAGAGGTTAAAAAATATTATTTTCTTGCTCATTAGACTAATAAAGGCTCCAAAAATAAGTCACTGAGGCTGATGAGGCAACAATGAAGTGGATAAAAGTCCTTTTAAAATGTCCTTAAGTCTTAAATGGACACAGTATCAAACTGCCTTCTACATATTTATCTTTATACCCATAGCTTAGTAAAATTCTCAGCCCTCATCAGAGGAACTTCTTGCAAAGGGGAGTGGTTAATATACAGACCCACAACTGGTCCAAGTGCAGACAGTAAGTATTGCTGGAGTGCTCAGCCTTAAATGGTCATCCACATCAATCCCCTCTTATTCCCAGGGTTCAGGGACACCACAGAAGAAGGGCAAAAGGATTGTAAGAGTCCAGAGGGGAGAGCTGCTGCAAATCAGTGTCTCTTGAACATGACAGGAACAGTGCATTCATGGACACACAGCCCCTGTGGTGGTCTGAACAAGACCTGCACAAGATCAAGCTAGTCAAAGCTGGCATGGATGGGGAAGGGGGTCACGAATCCTACCCCTAGCTGAGGAGCTATTGGAAGTTGAAAGCTTCTGCAGCAGGCAGAGTTAATTATCTTCAGGGGTATTGGCATGCTTTAGTGTAATAGTTCTCAACCTGTGGGTCGTGACCCGTTTGGGGGCATTGAATGACCCTTTCACAGGGGTCACCTAAGACCATTAGAAAATACAGATATTTACATTATGATTCATAACAGTAGCAAAACTACAGTTATGAAGTAACAATGAAAATATTTTATGGTTGGGGGTCAGCACACCATGAGGAACTGTATTAAGGGTCTCAGCATTAGGAAGGTTGAGAACCACTGCTCTAGTGGATGGTCCTACAATTATGTGTATTCAGGCAGCAATAACTAGATTTCATGGCTCTCACATCTCATCAAAGAACCTTCTTTTTGCAGCAGACAGAGAAAACAAGAGAGATCCATAGCCAGATGGATCTTATGTAGAGAATAAGTGGCCATGGGTGCCCAGCCCCAAATGGGACATCTATACCATGACCCCACACCTAAGGCTCAGGGAACATTGTAAAGGGGGCAGGAAGATTGTAAACGCCAGAAGACAAGGGCTGCTCCATGACAGTTTCTTCTGGACAGGACAGGGATGTTGCTCCCATGCCTGCCAGCAATATGGCTGCCTGCACAAGACCTGCAAAGAGCCAACATGGATACAAGAAAAGGCCCAACCCTAGACAGTGAGCTAGAGGCAGCCAGTGGCTGCCAAGGGAGGGAGAAGTTTGTTTTGTTCCTTTTTTTCTTTTCTTTCTTCTTTTTTTTCTCTCAAGAATGAGACCCCAATCTTAAGGGATCAGGCTTAAACACATGCAAATAAGGGCAACACTAATTGGACCCATTAGGAGGTGTGTGTGTGTGTGTGTGTGTGTGTGTGTGTGTGTGTGTGTGTGTAAAACAAATACATATAGACAAAGAGGTTATGAACTCAAGAGGGGGTGTGGAGTTGGGGAGGGACAAGGGAGCAATTGGACGAGGAAGAGAAGCCCTGAGCCAGGAGCTGAGGAAACAGAAGAGCAGTAGCAGCCTTGCCTTAAAAGAGATTCGGTCAGACACACTCTGGGAGGTGCAAATCAGTGTGGGAGCGAGGTGGTGGGAGCACACTGAGGGAGCCTGAGCCCTAGAAGTGAGACCTGAGGGTAATTCAATGAGCTGGGCCTGCGGGTAAGCTGTGGGAGACTCAGACTGTAGGTCACAGGGAGAAACTCCAGGCAGTCCTAGGAACCTAAGCTGGCCATATGGGGGGGAACGTGAAAACACACCATCAATGTTAAAGAAATGGTTAAGGAACTTACAGTATAGTCATATCATGGAAGGCATAGTTACTAACGGTGTTCTTAGACAGTGTTTGTAATAGGCTAAGACTATAAAAAAAAATAATGGTGCTGGAGAGAATGGCTCAGCAGTTGAGAGCTCTTGTAGAGAACCCAAGTTTGATCCTCTGCACCCACATGGTGGCTCAGAACCACTGGAACTCTAGTTCCAGGAGTTACCTGTGTAACTCCTGGAACTAGATATATATGTGTATCATGTGCATGCCTGATGCCTTTGGAGACCAGTAG
>CABHPH010162625.1:0-15818 GCA_902168325.1 Peromyscus nudipes
TGAGTGACAGATAGGACAGGGCTTCTCATGACTTTGGGGAGAGCTGAGGGAAGAGAGGGGCCTTTTGTTTCTGAGGTTTCGGATGGTGGCCTCTCACACTTGTGCCAGGACAGATTCAGCAGAGCATGTGGAAGCCAGTGCAGCCATAGGTAGGGACGGTAGCAGACTTTCCCAGCCTTGGACGGTGTGGAGGAACACTGCAGTTAGAGAGAGCGCTGTCTCCACAACTGCCAGGTGACTGAAGGAATTCAGGGAGATGCACACCAAACAGGGCGAGTTCACATGGAGAAGAGACCCAAGCGATACGTGGCCGAGTTGATTCCCAGTGAGTTTTTTGAAGGCTAGACCTCTCAGCAGCCACACCTCAACCACCCCTGCACAGCTCCCAGAGGAGACCGCTCTCTAGGACCTCTCCACAAATCCCTACTCACTGCCTGCTCCTGAGAGCCCAGAATTAGGGGCAGAGCCAGGAGAGGCAAGAAACTCCATGATGTTATTAGGATCTGGATTGTGACCAAGTCCCAAGATCCTAAACTAACCCCAGAAATGACTGTAGTCCTTGCGTGAACTGGGCAGTGTTGCCCAGTGGAGTGAGTGGCTTATACCATGGTAGGGAAAGAAGGGGGTTCGTTGCTATTCCTGGTGCCCAGTGGACTGTTTTCACTGTGAGATCCCAAACCTTAAATGTTCCTGATCCTGTAAGCAGCTGACCTCTGACCGGTGAGAATCACGAAAGAAAAGAATTAGCCTTCAAACTGCAGCTGAAGAAGAGACCCACAGGAAGAACACTAGGCCTCCAAGGACGAGATGGAGGTAACAAGCACTGATGCCCTGCACCTGGGCTGCCCACAGTCTCCTGTTATCTGCACAGGTAGCTCCAGTTTGGTTTCATAGAAATGCCTGAGGCTTACATCTGACCTCAAACTGGGAGTTTACATACTGATATTAAACATAGAAGTGCGGGTTACATTTGAATCTGTGATGCTATGTTGGGGGAGATTTACATCTGGAGCTCTCTTTTTTTTTTTTTCTGGAACAGGGTTTCTCTGTATAGCTTTGAAGACTGTCCTGGAATTCACTCTGTAGCCCAGGCTGGCCTTGAACTCACAGAGATCCACCTGGCTCTGCCTCCTGAGTGCTGAGATTAAAGATATGCACCACCACCGCCTGGCTTACATCTAGATCTCTTAAGAGAGGGGTTATATCTGCATCTCAAACACTGAGGATGGGGGTTATATCCAGGTCGCTTAACCCACGGTGGGGTGGGGCGGGGGCAGGCAGGGAGTATTACATCTGGGTCTTGAACACTGGGGATTAACACCCAGACCTCAAACATTGCGGGCTCACATCTGAGTCTCTTAACACCAGGACTTTCCATTCTGATGACTGACATCCAGTGTGGTACCAGGAACAACTGTCCACCCAGACTTCACCCGTTCTCCCTGGCTCCCTCCCCAGTTCCTCCCTGTTGCTTCAGGGCAGCACAGCATGGTAGCTAAACACACAGTTCAGCACCGTCTGAGAACGGGAACCCCGGGGATACAACTGCGGCCTTTAGAAGGGTCAGGGACAACTGTGTGGTGGGGGAAGAGCCTTGTCCACTTAGAGGCCCATTCTCCCTTGAAAGATGCACAAACCCCTCACTCCAGAATCTGGGTTGAGTTTTTCCTTGGCAGAGCCCGTCCCTCCGAGGAGGGCTGGTTGAGCAGTGTTGACACAGCAGCTTTGGATGCGTTCCGGGAAAGCAGGCCGGAGCTGGTGAGATGAATTTTCTCTGCACTGTGAGGTTTCCAATGTGTCAGAAAAACAAACTGGGAGACGGAGACGTCTACTTGGCTCATGTGAGTGTGTGGACCCCCACCCCCATCATTCCTCCCAGAGTGAAAAAAAATTGTGACTGGTTCCTGACTCCGGAGGCAGCGTGGACAGGGGAGACACTTCCAGGCCGCACAGCCCACAGCCATGTGATGCTTTTGTGTGTGTTTGGAGGGTGGAGGCTACCTCTGCCCCTCCTCCATCCAGTCCCCATTCTCAATTAACTGTCTGTGCACCCTGCAGGGAGGCAGGAATCTGGCTGTCCAAAATCTGCTGCAAGTCACAGGCTGTGGCCATGCCAGAGGGTCATCAACCCTCACTCCTCACTTCTTCCTCCCGGCCCCCTCTGTTTTCTGTAGTAACAGGCAGTAATAGACCTAGGCTTGCTCTGTCCATGTCTGGAAGAGGTGCTCACTGGGGACCTGGCCTTCACGTTTGCAGCCAGTGGGGCTCCCCGGCCTCCCTCTGCTTCCAAACCCATCTGGAAATAGGCAAGCAGCCTGGAGTGGACAGCGGCCACCACCGTAGCTATGAGCCTCTTCTGCTTCCCTGCCCTCCCCATAAGGACCCTCCCTCTGCAGATAAATAACCCCTTCCTCTTTGTCTTGGTTACTTTCCTGCTGCTGTGACCAAATTCTGACAAGAGCAGCGTAACAGTGGGTTCTTTTGGCCCTCGGTTTGAGGGTGCAGTCCGTCACAGTAGCACGGAGTGTGAGGTGGCTGATCACATTGTGTCCACGGACACACCGGTGCTCAGCCCTCTTCTTCCTTTGTGTTTACCCTGGGACCCCAACTCGTAGCATAGCACCTCCCACATTAGGGTGGATCCTCCCACTTCAATTAACTAATCTAGAAAAGTCTGTCTTCACAAGTGCTCAGAGAAGTTTGCTTGAAGGTGGTTCTAGACCCTGTCAGGTGACCCTCAGTGGGAGCCATAGCATACCCTCAGGTTGCTTCTTGTCAGCCATTTGACACAGTAGTGAGGAAAGTAACCAGTGCAGCCTACTTCCTCAGAACAGACAGGCTCTCACGAGTCCCTTCCCACATCTGTCTGTGAAGGGATGCTTCACTGATAAAGAGAGAAATCTGTGTCTCCTAGGATGCCAGAGCCCACAGGCAGCCTTGGTGCAGGCTGTGGGAGGTGAGAGCTCAAACTTAGCCAGCTCCAGATTCTCCCTCATATCCTTGCATCTGGTACATTCTTGCTCCTCAGAGTTCCTTGTGGCTGCCTGATGCACAGATCCTAAATGGTCTTATAATAAAAACCCGGAGCCAGATATTGGGGTAAATGCTGAAAGATCAGAGGAAGCAAAGGGACAAGCCACAGCCACTTCTCACCTCGCCAACTCCACGAATCCACTGACTGAAAGCCTTTGAGTCCTCAGCCGAAAGGTCTCTAGTTCCTGTCTCCTCACGCCTTCTATGCCTTTCTCCGCCCAGCCATTTCACTTCCTGTCTCAACCTTCCTCGTGCTGGGATTAATGGCGTGTGTGCTTCCCAAATACTGGGGTTAAAGGTGTGTGCCAACACTGCCTGGCTCTGTTTCTCTCCTAGACTGGATCAATCTCATATAGCCCAGTGTGGCCTTGAACTCCCAGAGATCCAGACAAATCTCTGCCTCCTGAGTGCTAGGATTAAAGATGTGTGTGTGCCACCACTGCCTGACCTTTGTGTTTAATCTAGTGGCTGGCTCTGTCCTCTGATCTTCAGGCAAACTTTATTAGAGTATAACAAAATATTACCACAGCTGCCCCTCTACCTCGGGGCTACCCTTCTCAGAGCTGTGGGTACTTCTGTTTGCTTTCATTGAGTGTTTACCTTGTGTCAGGCACTGTATCAGATGGCTGCAGTCTTGTTGGCTTCATTCTGTAACAGTCAGCTACTCCTCTCTATCTAATGCAGATCTCCATAGATTTGTGTGTAAAAAAGCTATTATATATGCACATGAATGTAGATAGATGAATGTGAATATTCATAGATATGCAACTACTCCATCTCTATACCGGACCAACTGTGTATACTTTACCAGCAGAAACACTCAAGCATTCTCCCAAATACAACTCAATCTTCACTGCTTTTGCCTGAGAAAGAGTTGGATGGCAGAAGCCTCATTTGAAGCTACAGTTTCAGGGTATCATTCAAGCCCCACATACGAAGAACTCTGTTGGGAGAGAATGAATATTGAACACCATAAACCCAACCACATCTTCTGGCTCTTAGGCCTTGAGTCTAAAGCAGTGGCTCTCAACCTTCCTAATGCTGTGACCCTTTAATACAGTTCCTCATGTGATGACCCCCACCATAAAATTATTCTTGCTGCTCCTTCATAACTGTAATTTTGTTACTGTTATGAGTTGTAATATAAATATCTGATATGCAGGATGTCTAATATGCAACCCATGTGAAAGGGCCATTCAACACCTTCCCATAGGGGTCACGACCCACAGGTTGAGAACTGCTGGTCTATAGACTCCAAGCTCTCACTTAGCTAAAGTTCAATGACACTCGGTCGCTGGCCCAACCAGGGGCTTTCCGTCACCCCACATTGCAATAAAGACAAGAAACCTTAGCTGTGCCACCTAGGCTCCTACAGAAGCAAGGAACGAGCATGTGAGGGAAAATAGTTATTAAAAGGCAGCTACAGCACTCAAGAGGTTGAGGCAGGAAGCTCGCAAGTTCAAGGCCAGCAGTCTGGGATCATATACGGCATTTGAAATGAGTCTGAACTATAGAAGGAAACAGAGGAGAAAGAGAAAGATCTCAGAGCGCATTGGTAGAGGAGAAGACGATGATGCAAAGAAGCAACAATACACAGTCCATCAACATGCAGGCTAGCCCGAGGCACCCGAGCTTCCAAGACACTGGAAAACAGTGTGGGGTGGATTAAGTCTGTATGAGCATGAAAGCTGCCTGGAAGGCTTTGGGGTCCTGTCTCCTGGCTCTGGCTTCGGTTTCCCAAGGGAGGCTGCTGCAGCTAGCTGTTCTAGGAACAGCTATGAAGGGTCCCCACCACCCAGAGACAAGAAGTTGGGCTTCTTCTACCAATTCCCACCTCTCACTGGCTAAAAGCTTCTGGTGGGCACTCAACTCATTGATTCCTGGATGCCAGCCTTGTGGGGTCTCTGCAGAGAGAGAGCTGGTACCCCAAGAGCGGCAAGCCTGTCAGGGCAGATGGGAGCTGAGGATGACACCGGGACCCTTGAAGAAAGGCTGTATCCCTCATGTCAACAAGAAAGAAAAAGAAAGACATTAAAACACAACAGCACACAAAATAATGACAAGAATCTCAGTTGCTCTTGCGCTCACAACTGAACAATCTCAGGTGGCTCTCCTGCCCTCTCTGGGTGCCTGCTGTCTGTCTTGAAAACCTTGTACTGCCATGCCCATAAAGCCCTGCACCCTGACAATTTAATCCAAATCACTATAAGAAAGTAACTTAGAAGTTGCTTTCACTATAGAGCACTGACTCCTTGCCTGGACCAGAGGAGACTGTGAGGAGAATGAGGTCTGGTGTCTGTGCCTTCTTCTGACTGTGTCTCCTCTGCTTTGGCTTGGAGCTCTGCTTGACTCGGCATAGGAACACCCGTGTCTGTCTACCTAACGTAGCTCAGCCCCCTTCCAGGCTGAAGGCACAAGGACAGTCACTGTCCTAACCCTACATTCACCCTGGGTTCTAGGAACAGCAGAACCAGGCAGAACAGAACTGCCAGGAGAGGGCAGCTATGCAGGAGTCAAAGCCACGGCCACAGCCTGGATGATTAGCTCGTCCCAGAGCCACAGCTGGCCTGGTGACCAGCAGGGCCACACCTGGACCAGGGCTGCTTACCCTTCGCTCCACTTCTTCTGCTACTTAAAGCTCATGTCAGTGTCCTGAAGATGGACCTGGGCTGACCTTTGTATCTGCTCTCCCAGCTCAGTCACATTGCTCAAATCCCGCTTCTGCTTTTCTGTCATTCTTCTCTTTAATTGGCAAATGGGGTCAAGTGGCTCAGCCTAGCTCTCCGGGGCTGCCAGAACCCAGGCTTTTACCCTGAGGACCAACTATGGTACACCAGTCATGGCCTTGCACAAAGCCCCCAGCAGAACTCTGAGAAAGTAGCTGTGTTCAGCTTTGCCACCCCTCCTCCACACGGGCTACATCGCTGAGGCGTGCTGTGTCTCCACTGCTTTTGCGCTCCTTGGGAGGGCATCCCGTGTGGCCCTTGGGCTGCTGTTCCAAGGCAGCTGGCTCAGTGCCTTCCTTTCGTTCCTTCCTTGGCAGGTAGGTCAAGCATTAGTGAGGTGCTTAGTCTCAATCAAAGAAGGCTGAAAGAACAAGCGTTTTCTTTTAATGGGTTAGACAGCTAAGATAATAAGCTGCCTATCTTTTCACTCGGGGTAGACTGATGCATTAGGGCAGAGCATGTTGTCCTCCTCTCTCCTTCCCTTCCCTGGGGGGGGGGAAGATGACTTAAATCACATTGAAATTAATTTTTACAGTTGTAAACAATGCTCAGAAGTACGCAGTCCAGTGTGGCAGCTAGAAAAGCCATCGAGAACAGGGCTCCCCGTGGGTCACCTTTCCACTCCTATTTAATAAGGCTCTTATCCTCAAGGTCTGGAACTTGTCCTCATGATCCAAGATGGTAACTGGAGCTCCTATCATCCTGTTGACATCCAAAAAATCAAACAGTGTAGGAGGAGGGGGGGAGGCTTGATGTTAGAGACTTTTGACCCATGTCTCATGGGGTAACTTGTAGTGGGTAGCTGTTCCAGCTTTGACCTGGAAGTACCACCCCCATTGAGACTTCGGTAATTGTCATGCCTACAAGGCGGAGCCGAAAGAGGACCCCTGAAGACCCAAGATCCAGAGGGGCCGGCTCTCTTGGTTCCTAGATCCTGGATGCTGGAGGTAGACCAAGCAGAGTTCTCCAGAGAACACTGCTGGACTGCACTTCACCTTTCCCAGACCCTGTAACCTATCCCTTCAATTGTAAGTTACCCCACAAAATAAACCTCCCTTTTAACTACGTGGAGTTGCCTTAATAATTCTACCAATAGTAACTGAACTTATATTTCATTGAGCAGAATTTAGAAACACATTCAGAAGGCGCTGCAAAGGAAGCTGGGAAGTGTAGTCTTTCATTTGGGACTGCATATTCCAGCTAAAAACATGGGGTTTGTTAAAGATGAAGTGGAAGGAAACACACCTCAGAGTCTGTAAAGTTTTCCTTTTGTTGTCGTTTTAAACTTGTGTTTTTAACTTTATGTGTATGGGCGTTTTGCATGCATGTATGTCTGTGTACCATGTACCTGGTGCCTGTGGAGGTCAGAAGAGGGCATCGGATCGCCTGGAACTGTACTTACAGACAGCTGTGGACTGCCATGTGGGTGCTGGGAACTGAACCTGCAGCAGCCAGTGCTCCAAACATCTGTGCGGTCTCTCCAGCCCCAGGACTTCCATAACAGTTGCATTTCTTACTTTTCTTGCTGTTGTTGTAACATATGCAGCTAAAGCAATTTAAGGGAGACAGGCTTTCTTCTGACCAGAGTTCAACAGGAAGTCCACCATAGCAGGGAAGTCATGGAGCTGGAGGCAGCCGTTCTCACGGCATCCACAGTAAGGAAGTAGGGCACTGAATGCTCAGCTTGCTTTCTCCCTTTCATTCAGTCCATCCCAGCCCCATAGCAGACAGGCACCCTAATCTAGATAATCCCCACAGACACACAGAGGCTCACCTCTTTGGTAATTCTAGATAACACCAAGTTGACAACTCATATTAACCCTCACAATGACCTCCAAAATTTGGAATTTCCCCAGGAAACCTGTGCAGAGGGAAAGGAGCGGCTGAACCTGGTACAGCCAGAGGGACTTGTCTCCCAGGAGGAGCTCTCATGAAGTTCTGCCATCCCGTCAGACCACACACAGGACAGAACAGAGCTGAGAGGCCAGACAGCATTCTTGACCAGTACCACTTAGTTATTCATACTTTTTGCTATTTAAACCTAAACCTCATGATAGGGCCTCGAGATAGACAGCATGTCAATGGGCCCCTTCTGCCTCTTCCTGAGGTGGCCACGTTAAGTAATTGATTCTTCTTTCTCTGCTCCTTCCTCTTTCTTGTCTCTTTGACCGGCATATTGGGCATGGGTAGCCATGCCTAGCTTGTTAGGACTGTCAGGATGGAGGCTTATACCCTGAAATCCCCTGTGGCACAAGTCCCATGGCCTATAGGTACAAGAGTAAGACACTCTGTGCCCTGAGCTTCCAGCAGCCACATGTCCTTCTCCAACCCTGAACGTCAATCTCCTCACCTTTCAAAAGACAGTTTGGCTTTAAAACTCCCTGAGAACGTTCCAAAGTTCAGCTCAGAGGGAGAGAGCAGCAGCCTCTAGGGGCTGTCTCATGGGTAGCCCTGGAAGCACAGCCTGAGAGAAACCCAAAGGTAGGGGCATAGAGGGAACGAAGCAGAGGCCAAACACTTTGGAGCACGGGTCAATTTAGCCTTGGTCTGAGCCATCTCCGCCACAACAGAGGCAGTTGGAGGCTTTGTACCGCTTTGTCCTAAGTCATCTTAGGACGCTGCATGGGGGTGTGCTTCCCAAGTGTGGTGGTCTTTGAGGGGCTCACAGAGGAGAGGGGTTGCTATGTCTCACAGCAGCTGGAGGAGGAGTGACCCACACACCCTTACTCCCACACCCGAGAAATGCTGGCATTAATTCTCTTGGGTCTCTGCATAAAAAAGGCTTGTTGGGAACAGCAGCTCCAGCTTCCCACTCATTCATCCTGAGTGCCTGCGTCTCTCAGGCACTGTTCACGGCATTAGAAAGCCATGCGTGCTTTCTCCAACAAAGAATCTGGCTTGCGGTTCTGTTCTCCAGGACAGCTGGATCCCAGCTCCCGTGAGGTCTTGCCTGGGGAAGCGCTAACAACCCGCTGTGCACACGATCAGTTGGTTGGGGAACAACTGAGGAGCCTCTCAGGCCTGCACGGTGCAGTGGGAATGCCTGTAATGCATGCAGCACATCCAAGCAGAGATGCAGGAGCCACAGTGGTACCAGTCACAGGCCAGTCTGGCTCTCTCTTTAGGAGTTTCTGGCCAGGAAGCCTGCTGTGCAGCCAACTGTAGCCTCCATATGTTCCAGCAAATTCCACTCAGCAGGTGTTGAGGAAGCATTTGCTGGATGCACAGTCCTTTGCCTTCAAAGCTTCCTGTGCTTTCCTTATAGCTCCAATCCTCTCTGAAGTCACCTCTATGGGACACTTCCCAAAGGCCCAGAGACTTACACATGGCCAGCCCAGGACCCATGTCCCAGAGGTGGGGGAGGTGGTGTGTAGTGGGGGGTATGATGTAGCCAGAAGTTTTCTCCGGTCCTGTGGAATCTCTTCCACCCCTGTCCAACAGCTGCTTGGTCCCAAGTAAACACACAGAGGCTTGTATTAATTACGAACTGTAAGGTAAGGCCTAATGGCTCAGGCGTCTCACTAGCTAGCTCTTACGTCTTAAATTAACCCATAATTCTTATCTGTGTTTAGCCATGTGGCTTGGTACCTTTTCTCAGTTCTGCCTTGTCATCTTGCTTCCTCTGTGTCTGGCTGGCGACTCCTGACTCAGTCCTTCCTCTTCCCAGAATTCTCCTCATCTGCTTACCCCACCTATACTTCCTGCCTGGCTACTGGCCAGTCACCATTTTATTTATCAACCAATTAGAACAACACATATTCACAGCATACAGAATGACATTCCACAGCAGTATGAGATGGTGTGTAATGTGTAGTGGGGGGTGTGAGGTGGTGTGTAGTGGGGAATGTGAGGTAGTATGTAGTGGGGGTGTGAGGTGGTGTGTAGTGTGGGGTATGAGGTGGAGTGTAGTGGGGGGCCAGAAGTGGGCATCCAGCATCGAAGAAAGAATGGCCATAATGGGAGACCCCAGACTGGTGAAGCCAGCGGGAGTTAAAAGAAGTTGTTTGATGATCCTTTTTCAAAGCCCCAAATCACTCCTGCCCATAAATTATAAAGGAAATGGTTTTAGAGATGCAGAAGTTGATCCAAACCCAGAGAAGCCAAAACCCAGGGCAGTGCTGGCGAGTGGGCAGGGGTGGTGGTTAATTCGGACTGTCAGCCTGCTAGGATCTCAAGTTACCTAGGAAACAAACCTCTGGGCATGTCTGTGAGGGGCTTCTAGACTGAGTCACCTGACATGGGCGGGGCAGCCATGTCCTGCAGGCTCCTGGACTTCATAACAAAAAGAGAGAGACAGAGCTGAGCTGCACTCATCTTCCTGCTTCGGGTTCACCTTACCAGAGTCTCGATGATTTCATTAAACCAGAAACCCTAGGTCATTAGTTCTTCAAATGGCTTTTCTTCTTTCCACCCCTCCACTATTTCTTCCTGAGAACCATGAATAAAAACGTCTGCACTTCTAAGTCCGTCCACCACACAGTCCTCTCATTCTTCCCATCCTCCATCCCTTTCTGACCACTCGACCTCCTCACTGACTCACCCTGAGCGAGTCTGGTGTTCCCAACCTGTCCACTGAGCGCTTCAGTTCAGCAAGTGCACTTTTGTTTGTTTGGTTGGTTTTGTTTTTTGAGACAGGGTTCCTCTGTGTAACAGTTCTGACTATCCTGGAACTCACTCCGTAGACCAGGCTGGCCTTGAACTCACAGAGATCTGCCTCTGCCTCTGCCTCTGCCTCCCAAGTGCTGGGATTAAAGGCACGCACGACCACCGCTCATCGAGCAAATGCATTTCTGATGCCTACCATCTCTAACTAGCTGACTGTGTCTTCCCACTTTCTGAGTGTCCTGATCATATTTATCATGTCAGATTTATTAATTTACATTATTGTTCTCTTTATTCCATTGGATCCACTCTTTCTCAAGTTGCTTCCCTGGTGGACTTAACAGTTCAGATCTTCTCAGTTGCTATAATCCTCAGTTGTTTTCTATTCTGCTCCTCAGGATATAGGAAAGATATATATATTGTCCCTGGCATATAGGAAGTGTCAATCTAGCTGACGGGAGAGAGCTCTTGTCTGTACCCCTCCAGGGTACCTCTTTAGTCTTGACCCCCTTGGTCCCACTCTGGTTTCAGCTGGATAAGGGAATGACTATAAACGATGGCCTCAGGATGGAGCTAGGGGGAAGTGGACTTGCTCATGGTGCTGTGCCCCAGGTTGCTCCAGGACCTCACTCTGGCAGAGCTGTTTCCTGCTCTGTGGAAGACAGACCCAGACACACAGGCAGCCATTGACAATGTAGGACAGAGAAGGCACAAGTTCAAGGCCTCCCATGCTGTAGCTCGGCCACTGTTGACCCACATGGGGACCTTCCGTCGACCACACCAGGTTTTCCTGAAAGTGTCTCTTCACTCCTGAGACCCAGCCCCTAACTTTGGTTCCTGTGCCATTTCTAGTTAGTTTGTAAAAGTGCAATAGCCATGCTAACAGCCACCTTGTCCAGAACATTCCCTCCATTTCCAGGTGTCACTCTTGTCCCTAACATGGTGCCTCCAACCCATTGCTAAGGGAGAAGCAGCCTCTGGCTCTGGTGGTTGCCAAGGACCCTCAGAACGAGGGACACTGATAGGAACACATAGGCGTGTTCCCAGGGCTCCTCGTGTATTTGAATAAAGCCGGGCCACCAAAAGGCTGCTCTTGTCCTCACCATCCCCCTAAGCTGGCCTTCAATGAATCACCCCATAACCCCAGCTGTGACTAGAATCATCCTTAAGAGTTGTCTATCAGGGTCAAGTAGTAAAGGCTCCACTCTCCCCGAGAAATGGGTCCTGTCCTGTTCTCTGATGATAGAAATACACGACCAATGTTTCCTGTTACTTCAGTGTCCACAAAGCTCAAGGCCGACACTGAGACACCATTCTGGTACAAACACAGGACAGCTGTGGCCTGCTCATCTGCTGTCCTTTCCCTCCTGTTCCTGATTGTCTGTGTGTGAGTGAGTGTGTGTGTGTGTGTGTGTGTGTGTGTGTGTGTGTGTGTGTGTGTGGTCAACATTTAGTGTCTTCCTCAGTCACTATATTTCTTGAAACAGTCTCTTTGCTTCCCCAGTGTGGGGATCATAGATGTATGCCATCATGCAAAGCTTTTACATGTTTCAGGAGTCCAAACTAAAGTTGTCCTGGTTGGAGCAGCAGGCACTTTACTGAACAAGCCATCTCTCCAGCCTCTCTGACTTATCAGTTCTTGCTGACATCTTTACCAATGTCATTCATACCCTAATGTGTCATGCGGAGGAGGAGGAGGAGAGCTCACATTTAGAGATACACATGAAGAGGAGAGGTGCCGTTTATCTCCCGGGCTGGAATAGTTATCAAAGTCCCGTTTCCATCTTGTTTCATTCCTCTCTGCAGTTTGTTATCTTGATGTCACTGCAGAATCAGGCTGAGTGTTTAAGCTACACACACAAAACAAGAGCACATAAAATCTGGGAGCATGCCCCTGCAAGTAACGAACCGTTAAGATGTTCTGCAGCCAACCTTGACGCAAATCCAGGTCTGATTGGTGAGTGCTTATGATAACTCACATAACAATAACAAAGGCACCCACCCCAGCCCTGCCCAGTGCTTGACAAGATTCATTTCGCAGTGGATGGAAAGGTATCCTGGCAGTCGGGAGCCAAGGAACACCACAAAGTCACACTGCACAACAAACCTCACACAAGCGATTTATTGGGAGGGAAAAACCAGGAAGGTGACTGCCTCTGCTCAGGCAAGAAACATCAGGGAACTGAGCCAAAGGCAGGGTTTATATAGACTTTCTTGTGGGGGTGGGGAGGCTTTTCAGGGTGAACCTTTCCAAGGTGGGGATTGATAGGATTTCAAGTCCAGAGCTTGGGCTTTTTACTCTGTAGGGTGGGGGCTGGGTCCAACCATCAGGGCAGTTAGAGCATTCTTTGGGTGGAACCTGGCAGTCGGAGGTCCTTAGGGGAGGGACCTAGCCACTCATATGTCTAGAGGGGCTTATACCCAGGAAAAAAGTTGCTACTGTTGGAGTCTGCCTTACCCCCAGACCAGTTCCTTGCTCAATAAGGAGAACAGTTTCCAGGCCTTTCTACATGCACCTTAGAGCATAAATCTGCCGAGTGTCTCTTCTCTTTTAGCTCCCTCATCTGCCAGCAATGGATGCCTAGAGCACAGGGTGTGGGGATGGGGGTGGGGGGTGAGGTGAGAGGTGAGGGGTTGGGGGAAGGACTAAGCTTGCTATGGGTATCGGTGGGTGTATATCAGCACATGCATGGATAGAAGCGGTTCCCAGAGTCAGGCGAGAATCCTAGACATACGTAGAGCACTGACGTTTTCCCATGCCTGGGATGCCCCAAGCTGGCCTGAGCTATTGCTAAGGACCAGCTTTCTCCTGAAGGTAAGCCTGGGTGGTGCCAATGAACTGCATAAGAACATGCTTTCCTCCCAGCCTCTTTGAGGCAGCTGAGTGACCATGGAGAGAAACACATGTCCTCTGGACACCAGAAAAAGCCACCCACTGGGGAGACCAACAGGAGCTGACAGTTGCTTCATGTCAACGAGGCAAACTCTCCAGGCACTGTTCTAGTGAGATTTCCTCCCCTCACACTTAGGTTAGGGGAGGCAGCAGGAGGAGCCCACAGTGGCTGTGGCCAGATCTATGTGAAGGGCTGAGCTCACACTCACTGCCCCTGGTCTGGGGACCTCATCTCACCGAGGCTCTCTTCCTTCCTCTGTGAAATGGGACTGTAAACTGCTGGGTCCAGCCCGACTACTGAACAGTCTTGAAGGGAGGAGTGGGATTAAGAAATAACAGATATGAGAAACAGAGACACAAAGGATAGCACATAGTGAGACAGATGTAAAGAAAAAGACAGAGACACAGAATAGCATCGGGAGGGCTCCGAGTCAATACCACAGTTGCCCAAGTTTATTCCTCATAGGCTTTCTATACACCAGCAAGGGGAGAGGCAAAGACCTCCCCATCTCAAGGACACTATGGTTCAAGATACAAAGTACAGACAAGTGTAAATACCTCCTTAATTCTCAAAACATCTAGTAGCCATGCCTTATGGCAAAACATTCTGTAACTAGGCCTTGAAGTATAAGACACCTGGTACCCACGCCTTTGGCCAAAACATCCTAATTATGCAGCCTTTCAGGGCAAAACAAGCTTGGACTCTCTGACCTTGAGTCAAGATGGAATAAGGCCACACTGTGGAGTCTGTGGGCCCCGACAGTAAACTACTAGAGGAAGGTTTAAAGACTTGAGAGAGAGATGGAGAAAGATGTTAGACTTCTTCAAAGACAGCCTGGCTGGGATGTAGCTCAGATGGTAGAGTGCATGCATGAAGCTCTGGGTTCAGTCCCCACACTGCATAAAACCAGGCATGGTGGCACATGTCTGTCACCCCAGCACTCAGGAAGTGGAGGTAGCAGGGTCAGAAGTTCAAAGTCATTCTCAGCTACACAGAGAGTTCAAGGCTAGACTGGGCTACAAGAGATCTTGTCTCAGGAAGGCGTGGGGAAAGGAGAGGAGGGCAGGAGCAGAGAGGAGGGGAGGGCAGAGGAGGACAGGGGAGGGGAGGGAAGTGGAGGGGAGGAAGCAAAGAAAAAGACATTCACTAACCAGGAAAACAAGTGTTCGAACATGTAAGTCTACAGAGGATGTTTTACATTCAAACCCACAGCAGGGCACGATGGACACAGTCTAAAACAGATTGGAATGATGACTGACAACTTTTTTATTTTATTTTTGACCCACAAACCAGGAGCCAACAAATAAACCCTTCTCCCTAAGTTGCTTCTTGTCAACAGCTGAGAGGAAAGTAATTGACATGTTCCCTTAAGTCAGTACCCTGGAAGAGACGCTGCTGTCCCAGATGAAAACTCACACATGCTGGTGAGTCTAAGGAAGTAGCAAGTGCCAGCCCAGCAGGAGACCCGGGGGAGGCCCCGGGGTGAGGAGTCAGGACCTCAGCCTGACTCCAGGAAGTTCTGCAGTGTGACTCCTGAGCTGATGAGCTGCAGCAGAGAAGCTGGCCCTGGCAAAGGCTAGCGGTGGGAAAGAATCCTCAGCTAGAGGTTTGCTCTGTCTGGTAGGAGCACCAGCTTTACCTGCTGCAGCTGCAGTGAAAACCGCAGAATCTGCAGCTGCATGGGCCTTAGATGCAGCAGGATGGTCTGGGGTGTTTGGATGGTTGGTTTATCATTGTTGTTGTTATGACTTGGTTTGTTTGGGTTTGGTTTGACTCCCAGCTCTGAAATTCTGCAGTTCTTTGCCACAGAACTGCAGTCCTCTTGGTTTTAGGGATTGGGTTATAAATTATCCCATTAGACTAGAAATAGCCCCTAAATCACACCCTAAGAGTGGGAGCCTGGAGCGCAGACCCAAGCACAGCTGGCGAGAGCAATTTTCAGCTCAGAAAAAAAAAGTCACACAAAATAGAAGAAGCACTGATTCTTCCCAGCGCAGGAGATGCCCAGAAAACAGCTCGGCAGCTGCTTCCACCCTCCCCCAGGTCCCCCCACACCCTCTTCTCCCCTACACACCCACCCCTGGAGATTTTGCTGAATAATACTCAGTGAGTCTCAAGCTAAAGCCCCTGTTGCAACTTTTCTTCACCGATGGTGTTACTTTTCTACCGCTGTGAGGAAACACGGTGACCAGGCAACTCGCTAAAGGAAGGGCTTGCTCTGGGCTCCGGGTTTACAAGATTGGACTCCATGATGGCAGAGCAGAGGCAGCAGGAGGCCGGCTTGGCGGTCAAAAGCAGCAGCTCACAAAATGGAAGCAGAGGAAGCTAGATGGGAATGGCAAGTGGCCTTTGAAACTCCAAAGCCACCTCCTGGTGGCACAGTTCCTCCACTCAGGTGGCACATCCTAATCCTCCCCAAATAGCTTCGTCAACTGGGACCAAGTAGTCAAATTATCTGAGCCTCTGAGGTCTTTGTGTGACTGTGTTGTCCTGAGTGCTTGAAACACAGTACTGCCTGTATTCTCCTGGGTGCTTGGAGCACAGTACTGCCTGTATTCTCCTG
>CABHPH010162625.1:15828-44678 GCA_902168325.1 Peromyscus nudipes
TGTATTCTCCTGGGTGCTTGGAGCACAGTACTGCCTGTATTCTCCTGAGTGCTGCAAGCACAGTACTGCCTGTATTCTCCTGAGTGCTGCAAGCACAGTACTTATCACCTGCATTAATTATCCTGAGTGCTTGGAGCCCAGCGCTGCCTGTATCACCTGAGGTGCTGGGGACAAAGTGTGAACCAAGCTCCCCTACATCTTCACATGCTGACAACGTAGTCTCTTCATTTTCAAAATTTGGTGTAAGTGTTGGAAAGATGTTTCTATTTTAAATCTCTACTGCTCTGATAATGTCCTCCCAAGGTTCCCTGAAGCAAAATTAATTTGGTGAAACAAATCAGTTGTTGTTCCACTCATTGTTATGGTAATAGAGAAATTAGGTTTTTAATTAAGGCTGAGGAGGGATGAGAGAGCAGTAGGCAAACAAACACCCCTGTGGCTGGAGGCAGAAGGGACCAGGAGAGCCTTCTTGCTATATAGAATCACTGCCCTCAAACATTTCGTTCTAAGGTCACCTGGGTGACATGCGGCTTCTGTCTTAGGGGCTAGCACCCACTAGGCTGGCATGCAATCACCCACTTTTAGGGAGGTGTGCTGCTGGGGTCACTGCCTGGTGGTGAGGGAACTGAGGTGCAGAGAGGCTGCACAAGACACCCAGGCCACTCCCTGTGAGAGGAGCGCAGCATTCACACCCAGGCAGTTTGATTCCTGGATGCTCAGGCTCCACCCTCCACTCACTTTGGGGATCTAAAGGTATCCACAAGCGTCCAATGTATTTATAATTCACTTTGATTCTTTGAAATTATGATGATATTCTAGATTATTAAATAAATACATGTTAATTAAAGGAAGTAAAGGGAAAGGAAGTAGAAAAGGCAAGAAATAAGAAATTATGAAAGAAAGAAAGAAAGAAAGAAAGAAAGAAAGAAAGAAAGAAAGAAAGAGGGAAAGGGAAGGGAAGGAAAGGAAAGGAAAGGAAAATTCTCTTCCTGTCTACATAGACTTTGCATTCCCAGCAGGGACAGCATAGCCTCCAAGGAGACAAAATTGGTCCCTGTGGGGAGAAAAGAGTATTTCCTGTGTTCCCAAAGCACAGATTTTTCTTTAGTACATAAGCCCATATATAACATGTGTGGTAAAATGGTACTGTGGGATGAACTTGGGAAATATGCGAAATGCTTCCTCAGAGGGCTGGAGAGATGGCTACACTGGGCAGCAGTGGCTACATGGTGGAGAGATGGACATGAGTCAGAGAGGCGACAAGGTGGAGAGATGGACACACTGTGGGAGATGGACACACGGTGGAGATGGACACGCGGTGGAGATGGACATGTGGCTAAAGTGTTTGCTCTGCAGACAAGCGGAAGAGAGTTCAGAATTCAGATCCCAGAACCCACAGAAATGCTAGGTGGACATGTGGACCCAGAGTCCACTAATTCAGCTAGGCTGGCGAGCTGCTGGCCCTGGGGACCTCCTGTCTCTACTTCCTTAGCCCTGGGATTACAGACTGGCCTCCACTCCTACCCAGCATTTACATGGGTATTGGGGATCCAAATTCTGGTCCTCATGCAGCAAGCACCTTAGCCTCTGAGCCATCTCTGTAGCCTGTTTTCTTTGAGAAGTAAGAGTGGATATTTTCTGTTTGGTTCAAGGCTTGCCTAGCCATAGGACAGAAAGACAGCGCCTAAGAACTCAGTTCTGCAGAGTGTCCAGAGTGGACTCCATGAGCAATAAGGCCCTTCGTGGTACATGGGTCCACATAGGCGGGGCAGCCTTCCTTTCCTAGGGTCACTGACCACTTCTGAGACCTTTTGGTGTAGCCTACACGCTGGTCCATCTCAGCACCACCCAGTGAAGGGTGGAGAAGGAAAATATGCTCATATCTGGTAAAAGTTGTTCAGCTGGGAACTTGGCTATAGTGTTGCTATGGCAACTGGAGCAGCCGCATAAAAGGGAGCCATGCTCCTTGTCAGAGTGTGTGGTGTGTGTGTGTGTGTGTGTGTGTGTGTGTGTGTGTGTGTGTGTGTGTGTTACAGAGGGAGGGCACGAGATCCCCATCAAGAAGGGGCCAGTGTTCCACACAAGCCTTGGGATTGTACCTTAAACCGGTGCCCTTTATTCCCACTTGGTGCTACCTCAGGCAGTTTGAAAACAGCATGAGGCCAATCCTTTCCAAACTGTCTGGATTAACTCCGTGTCTGTGGAAATCCTCCCGAGTGCTTCTGCCACGTTTTGTGGAAGCTGCTTTTCTCATGATGCCTCAGCCGGGTGGCTCTGCACACGGTGCTCACAGTGCCTGCTCGCTGGGAGGTGCTCTTAACGGCAGTGAGCCCCTAAGCTGCAACTGCTCACAGGAGTGGACTTACCCTTGAATTTTCATTTACTTCATCTCTTTGAAGAGGTCTAGGATTTCCAATTTTTTTTTCTTTTTGCAACCTTTGTGTCTTCTGCAATTTAAAATTTTTTACCCACCAGGCATGGTGGTGCATACCTGCAATCCCAGCTCTCAGGAGGCTGAAGCAGAAGGATCATGAGTTCGAAGCCAACCTGGGCTATATGGTGAGACCCTATCTCATTAAAAAAAAAAAGTTTTATATGCTTTGAGTAGTTTTACTTAACATAAACTTTTATTTTTCAATGAAGGAAATTGGACCCAGGGAATCAAACAGGCTTTCCAACCCAGCAATAATTATTTTAACTTTCAATGGAAAAGTCTAAATCACATGTAACTGGAAAAAAGTGTAAGAGGTATTGTATACTAGAGGTTGACAAATCTGAGAGAAAACTGGAGTTCTCTACATCCTCTTCCCTCAGACGCTGGCGGTCAGAGGCATGTTTGGGGTCCGTCAAGCATCGGGCTCCGGACAACCATTTTCAGAGGGCTTACCCACTGAACCTCTGTGCGGGTTTCAGCACATGACCCCACGGAACCCTCACATTAGCATCGTGCGGTAGATATGAAGATGTTAGTGATCTCTGCCTTACAGAACAGGACGTGAAGACAGGGTAGAAGTTACCTGAGTTGTAAGGAGGAGCTCTGCCAGCCTAACGGCCTAACAGAGAGGTCTTCCAGGGGCCCAGACTACCCTAGGGTGGGAAAAGGGAAGACTCCTCAAAGCCAACCAGAGCTCCTCCCAGCTTCCACCCTTCTGCTTTTGACCCTCCTTCCAGTATCTCTTACAGGGCTATTTCCTGTTAGAGACAGCCTGCCTTCCTTCCTTCCTTCCTTCCTTCCTTCCTTCCTTCCTTCCTTCCTTCCTCCCTCCTCTCTCCCTCCCTCCCTTCCTTCCTTTCTCCCTTCCTTCCTTATTTCCTTCCTCCTCCCTCCCTTACCCCCTCCCCATTTCTTTCTGAATTTTTAAATTTTGCTTTAGGTATTTCTATGTTTTGTTTTTGAGACAGGGTTTCACACTGTAACCCGACCTGTCCTGGAACTCACTATATAACCTAGACGGGCCTCAAAGCCTTGACCCTCCTGCCTCGGCCTCCCAGCTGCTGGGGTTACAAGCATGTACCATTATCTTGGCTCAAGAAAAGAATCTGCTCATCACTCCACCCTTCAGAAATTGTTGCTCAGGTCTCAGACTTGGGTTTCTGGTCACCGTGAAGTCTAGAACGTCAAAAGCCTTATCTCTGAGGCACCACCTCTGCCCCAAACTCCAAAGGCCCAAATCCTAACAGAGCCGGTTCATTTCAGTCCTTTCTGGGAGATAAGCCTCAGCCTCGTATCTATTTTTAGCAGCAGAGGTGCTGTGGATTGGAATGAGTTAGCCTCAGTGAGGATGCTCCCTTTCCAATTTAAAATATTATTCCTCCACACATTGTATCCGAGAAGACTGAAATGATCAGCTGTCTCTGTGAGAAAATATTAATTGCATTGCTGAGAAATCAAACGTGCTAATAATATCTCAACTATTCAGATGCAGTGAAAAGCCAAGCGCCATTCAATACCGCCTTCTACAAGAGGACCATCTTTGTGCAAGTGTGTGTGTGTACACACGTGTGTACATGCACATATGGTGTGCATGCACGTGTGAAACCAGAGTCCATCGCATAAAAGATAAGTGGTTGGAAAACAAAGGCCTCAGGTGAACGGACTGGTGGGGTCAGGTCAGTCAGGGAAGAGAAGAGGGCAGGCCAGGTGGAGAGAGGCTCTCCGAGGGCTGTTTCAACAGAAGACCTCCAGGGTGCTGGGTCAGGTTCCCCCTGCAATGCACCTGCGATCCAGCTGCTCTGCTTCATTTCTGTTGCTGGGACGAGCACCCCGGCCAGAAGCAGCGTAGGGAATAGAAGGGTTATTTGGCTTACAGTTCCAGGTTTCGGTCTATTCTTGCCAGGAAGTCAGGGCAGGGTCTCAAGGAGCCAGTGACGTCGCGTCGGTCACCAGCAGAAGGAGAATAAACACATCCTTGCTTCAGCTTTCTTCACAGTTCAGGGCTCAGCCTAGGGAATGGCGCCTCCCACAGCAGGCTCCAGCTACATCAGTTAAAAGACCGACATGATCAAGGTAATTCTTCAGTAACTCTCTTCCCAGGTTGTGTCAAGTCAACAGTAAAAACGAACCAGCACACCAGGCCAAGCATGTCCCCTCCACGAGCTTCCAAGGAGTGAATTACAGAGGTGTCTTAGAGAAGATGCCTTACCCACATTCCCTCACTCAGCACTTCATTCCTGTGGCCCCAACACCAACCTCTGGCCTCTGAATGTATGCACATGAGTGCGCGTGCACGCGCACACACACACACACACACACTAAATTTAAGTTCCAGGAAGATCTATCAGAGACAAGCAGAGGAGGGTGAAAGATGAAACAGTTTCGATATGATTCCAGGCTTGAGCCTGATGACTTCAGTGCCCCTCCCAGGCCTCTTCTCTCTGGCTTCAGCTGCCTCTAGTGTGAGGACAATAACAAGGGGTCATCTGTAATACACATGGTGGGTATCACCCAAGTTCCAGCCCACTTTCTTCTTCTGAGTAACACTAATGTGGCTTGAAAACTTCGTCCATGTCCTGGGGTAGACCCTCGTCCATCCCTGCCAACCATCAAAGCAGACACAGCAACCCAGGCCTAAGTTGTCAGCACTCAGCCCTCCCCGGCTGCAGTCACTGATGAGGCATGCCCTTGCTCCATCAGCCTCTCCCATTAAGAGATGGAGGCCAGGGCACAGCTTGTGGTTGGCTTTGCCCCTGGGAGATGGAAGGGACAGAATGCCAGTGCTGACCGAAGCCTTTCATGCTTTCCTTCTCTCAAAAGCCTGTCCAGTGCCATGACAGAGCCTTTTCGACTACGCCCAGACTGGCCTCCAGAAGCATGAAAATGTGGAACAGAGACCAGCCGTTGGCAGTGCAGACTGCAGACGGATGAGGTCAACAGGAACTGGCCAAGATGAAGTGTCTGGCCAACCCAAAGAAATATGGCCTCAAATAAGTATTTATTGTCACACGCCACTACTTTCTGATAACTTGATTGCTTGTAACTGGACATTAAACCCAGGGGTTAGCCCAGGCTAGGCAAGCACTCCACCACTGTTATGCACCCAGCACTGTAGTTGTAATTATTTTCTTATGATTGTTGCTGCAGATACACAGATGACTAAGACAAACAGCAATTCCATGTGTAAGCCAAGCGGATACTGCTCAGATGGACAGAGTTGCCGTGGATGGGGAGGTGGAGAGGGCAGGGTCGGAGCAGGACACCCCCATCCAGAGGCCTGCAAACTTTTGCTTGTATGCATATCTTAAAAAGCAGCTCTCAAAAGCAATATGCACTGTCACATATTTTTAATTCTAGGGCTAAAAGTTTTCATCATAAATTTAAGTGATTGCAAGGGATATAATTTTCAATTCACTGCAAATATTGACGTTTAGACATAAAACCATCAGTTTTTAATAAAATATTAAAAAGAATTTGGAGCTCATGATTATTTTATGCCCATTGCCATCCAATTTAAAATGTATGAATAAAACTTTTTTTAGCCATTGGGAAATATCATACCTCCTTTTTCTCCTTGAATTTGTATTCCTCTTCTACTTCTTCCACAAATATTTAACATACTTTAACTCTTAAGTTTTAAAAGTATTTTATTTATCATGCTATCATACATTTAAAATACATTAAATACAGATCTTAATACATTCAAAAATCTTAGCCAGGAGTAGAGGTCCACTCCTGCAATCCCAGGACCCAAGAGGCCAAGGCAGGAGGACAGAAGAGTTCAAGGTCACCCTGGGCTACGTACCAAGATGCCATCCGAAAACAAGGAGGGTGGTGAGATGGCTCAGCAGGAAAAGGAACTTGCGACCAGACCACGCAAACCTGAGGACCCGGGTTCAATCCCAGGACCCATCACTGCAACGGTGGGAGGAGAAACACCCACGCTGTGCTCTGGCTTCCAGGTGCTTGCTATGCCATGTGTATCTACACACACACACACACATGCACACACACACATCACACACACACACATCACACACACACACACACACACATCACACACACTCACACACACACACGCATCATACACACACACATCACACTCACATGCGCACACACATACATACACATCACACACACACGCACTCAGCACATACACACTGACACACACATACTCATTACACATGCACATACTCATCACACACACTCACACACACACATCACACACATACATACACATCACATACACACACACATACATACACATCACACACACATACTCATTACACACACATACACATCACACACACACACGCACTCATCACACACACACTGACACACACATACTCATCACACACACACATCACACACACTCACACATACACATCACATACACTCACACATACTCATACACACACACACACACACACACGCACACACACAAACTAATTGTCCTAGTTTGCTTTATATTTCTGTGATAAACACAGTGACCAAAACCCACTTGGGGAGGAAGTGTACTGGGCTCTCCTGTTGTGGGTCACAGTCTATCACACAGAGAAGTCAGGACAGGAACAGAAGCAGAGGACATGGATGGGTGCTGCTCACTGGCTTGCTCCCCAAGGCTTGCTCAGCCTGCTTTCTTACACATCCCAGGGCCACCTGCACAGGATGGCACCACCCAGAGCAGGCTGGGCCCTCACATGTCATCAATCAAGCAAATGCCTCACCATTTTGCCTCCAGGCCAGTCTGACAGGGGCATTCTCCCAATTGGGGGTCACTCTCCCAGATGACCCTAGCTTGTGTTAAGTTGACAAAAAACTACCCCACATACTAATAATCAAAACTCCTTGAAAATTACCTCTTCTTGTAACCTTTAGGCGCTTCATGTTTAAAAACTTGCCCTGGATTAAACAGTTGCATAACTGACTAGATCTGCATAATAATGCTGCCAATTTTGATCATTTTTAAACATAAAAAGTTAAACACACTTAAAAATTCATCTTCTAATGAAATGAAATGTGATCTATCTTTTCATTTGCATATAATGAGAGAAAGGGAGAATCTGCTAAAAGCTCCAGAGACCAGCTACTAGGGCAGTTAGCGTTCCTGTCGTGGAGAATGGGAAGTGCTAAGTACCTCATGTGGAACACAAGCCAACACTAACTACCCTTGGATTCTTTCATGACAGGATCTCATAAAATGGATCTTCAACTCACATGTAGAATAATATACACCATCTCCAAATCAAGGCAGCTAATGTTTTTCATAGGCACACATTAGTTATCATAATGATGGGTTTCATGATGACATGTTCATAGATGCATATTCCAGATGTTTGATCACAGTCACACACACACACAGACATACACACACACACACACAGAGAGAGTCTCACACACACACACAGACATACTCAAACACAGACACACACACACAGAGACACACACACAGTCTCACACACACATACAGTCACACGCACAGTCACACACACAGTGACATACACACAGTCTCACACACACAGCCACACAGTCACACACAGTCACACTCACACACACACACACACACAGACACACCTCCTCTTGTCACCTCTTCCCTACTAGTGTCCTTTCTACTTTCCTGTCTTTGGTGAGGGGTGACTGTGATGGTCAACAGTGTGACAAAAACTAGAGCACCTGAGAGACGGCCCTCCGGGCACGCCTGGAGGGGATCCCACTGATGTCCTGTTGAGGTGGGAAGACCTGCCTACTGAGAAGGACATCCTGGACTATGTAAGGGGACAGATGGGACTGGGCAGCAGCATGCATGCTTGTTCTCTACCGCAGATGTGGGACCTAATGTGACAGCGGCTTCAGGTTCCTGCTGCCTTGGTGTCCCTGCCTCAATGGACTGTACCGTGACCCATAAGCTAAAACAAACCCTTACCCTCTTATGTTACTGTGTTCAGAGGGTTTTATATCAGCAATAAGAAAAGGAGCTAAGACATGGGTTTCACTGATGTCACTGAGAGGAGTGTGGGGTTGGGGCGCCTTACCTGTGGCTACAACCCTGAAGAAAATGTCTCCCTCATTGTGGTAGTTTGAATGTGTGTGGCCTTGCTGGAGGAAGTGTGTCACAGTGGGGGCAGGCTTAAAGGTCTCATATATGCTCAAGCCATGCCCAGTGTCTCAGTTCACTTCCTGTTGCCTGTATATCAAGGTGTAGGCTCTCAGCTCCAGCACCATGTCTGCCTGCATGCCACCATGCCCCATCATGATGATAATGGACTAAACCTCTGAAACTATAAGCTGTCATCTCAATTAAATGTTTTCCTTTGTAAGAGTTGCTGTCTTCATGGTGTCTCTGCACAGCAATAGAAACCCTAAATTAAAACAGAAGTTGGTACCAGGGACTGGGGGGTTGCTGTGGAAGCCATGATCATGTTTTTGTTTGGAGGAATTTGGGCTGTGGTACTTTGGGTTAGGAAAACAGTGGGATACATTAAGTACTGATTAATGGGCCATATTAGTAGAAGCATGGAACATAATGGTGCTGGGAATGATACAAACTGTGGGGGGCTGGCTCAAGAAGTTTCAGAGGAGAACTTCAGTGTTGCCTTGAGATCGTTCTTGTGATATTTTGGTGAAGAAAGTGGCTGCTTTTTGCCATTGTCCGAAGAGTCTGCCTGAGGTTAAAGTGAAGAGATTTGGATTAATTCCATTGGCAGAGAAAATCTCAAAACAGCCTAGTATAGACTCTGTCATGTGGTTACTAGTGTTTTAAGATGTGTGACATTTGTTTATGCTGTGGAACATTTGTTTAATGAAGCAAAGATGTGTTGCATCCTTTTATGTTGCATTTGTTTAGCTCTGTGAAGCTGTGTTACTTTGCCTGTCTAAAACACTTACTTGATGGTCTAATAAAGAGCTGAACAGCCAATAGTGAGGCAGAAGAAAGGATAGGCAGGGCTGGCAGGCAGAGAGAATAAATAGAAGGAGAAATCTGGGAGGAAAAGAAGAAGGAGCAAGAAAACAAGGAGAGAACGACATCAGGGGCCAGCCAGCCAGTCACACAGCCAGCCACAGAATAAGAAGGAAAGAAAGATATACAGAAATAGAGAAAGGTAAAAGCCCAGAGAAAGAAGGTAGACGTGATAACTAAAGTTAAGAAAAGCTGGCTAGAAACAAACCAAGGTAAGGCTGGGCATTCATAAGTAATAAGCCTCCGTGTGTGTTTACTTGGGAGGTGGGTGGTGGGCCCCCAAAAGTGCTAAAGAGCAAAAGAGTAAAGAAAACAACCAACAACATACTAGTGTTCAAGGAGCAAGCTGAGAATACCAGGAGGGGAGTGGAGCTGAGTCCTGTGTTCAAGGAGATAAACAGATGAAGAAATGGAGTAAAGGGAGTGATGACCTCAGGGCAAGATCCCATCCAGCTAAATTTCCATCTTGTGAAAAGGAATTAAAGAAAAACTTAGAGCCTGGTGTGGTGGTGCATGCCTTTAATCCCAGGCACAGGCTGGCAGATTTCTGAGTTTGAGGCCAGCCTGCTGTACAGAGCTAGTTCAAAGGACAGCCAAGCTTAGTCAGTGAAGGTAACCATTGAAAATAGAAAACTGGTAAAGATGTAATTGAACAAGGAGGTCATGGTCCAGTCACAGCAAACAGCAGAACTTGCCAGCTTTGGCCACGGCCACATTGTTCTGGTTTTAAAGTTAAGGACAGAAGAAAGGGGCTATGGAATTTGCCCCCAAGACTAAGGAAAACTGCTGGGGCCAGGCATGTGTCAGGTATGTCCCTGAATAGAGGCCAAGAGAGGCCATTGCATGAAGCTGTGAAGTTGAAGCTTGTATTGCCTTGGAGACCCCAAGATGCTGGAGATGCCAGAGCCATGGGATACCTGCTGAGGAGAACTGCTAACAGGGAGTGGAACCAGCTCAAGATAAAGAAGTATGTTGCAGTCAACAAAGCTGAAGGGGTTGGAGATCTGAAGAGAATTTCAACATCAGGCTTGGAGATGCAGAGTTTGGAGTTTGCCCAGCTGGTTTTTGGTCTTGCTTTGGTTCAGTATTTCCTCACTATGCTCCCTTCCCTGTGTTTTGGAATGATAATGTAGATCCTGTGCCATTATATGTTGGAAGTATGTGATCTGCTTTTTGATTTTGATTTTACAAGGGATTACAGTTAAGAGATTGCATGCATCTCAGAAGAGACTTTGAACTTTGGACTTTAAAACTTTGTTGAGACTGTGATAGGCTTTTGAAGATGGACTAAATGCATTTTGCAGTATGATATTGTTACAAGTTTGTGGGGGTCAGGGTGTAGTATGTGGTAGTTTGAATGTAATTAGCCTTCATCAGCTCATAGGAAGTGGCATTATTAGGAGGTGTGGCTTTGTTGGAGTGGGTATGGCCTTGTTGGAGGAAGTGTCACTGTGGAGGCTCAAGCTTTGAGGGTTCATAGATGCTCAAGCCATGACCAGTTTTTCAGTTCACTTCCTGTTGCCTGTGTATCAAGATGTAAAACTCTCAGCTCCTTCTCCAGCACCATGTCTGCCTCCATGCCACCACGTCCCACCATGATGATAAACCTCTGAAACTGTAAGCTGCTGCCTCAATTAAATGTTTTCCTTTGTAAGAGTGGCTGTGGTCATGGTGTCTCTGCACAGCAATAGAAACCCTAAGACACTCATTCAACTGCAGTTTTTATCTGTGAGTTTTACCCTATGGATCTGAAGAATTGCAACCATATTGACAAACCTTGACATTAAATTTACATAAGTCAGCGCCACTAACTTACAGCATCCAGGCTTTTTCTTCAAGCTTAGGGCCTGGCTTCGGATGCTTTCTATGCTTATGCAGCACACACCTGCTGAGGCCACAGTGTGCCCTGTCTTTCTCCTGCACCATGTCTGACTAATCTTCTTCTTCTTGCCTGCTTCCATTAACTCTCCAGGAAGAAAAAAGTCTTGGTTGTTACCATGCAGGGGCATCCTGGGGCTCATGGAAACACTGTTTCTTCCATCAGCTTCTCCCCAATATACTCCATAAGGAGGGGAAATGTGAGAGCCCTGGGGTTGGTGCACTTTTCCTTAAGCAATGAAGATTTTTCTTTCTCCATTCTCCCTCAGGCTTTTACATCTTGTGGACCTGGACTTTAGCCATCAGGACAAGGAAGTACATTTTCATTTCTTTGTAATTGCGTGGGAGAACAAACACTGCAAACTGAAAGGTTTTCTTGGTCAAATCAATCCCTAAAAATAACTGTGTGGACATTAAGGACCTAGGAATTATTTGGGGTTTTACTTTATTTGTGGTGCTGAGAGTTGAACCCAGGGTCTCACATACACTAAGCCAGTGCCCTACACCCCCAGCCCATGTTTTACTATTTAGTTTGAGATGGCATCTTGTCAAATCAAGGCCAGACCCTAAACTCACCCTAAGGCCCAGGCAGGTTTGAGCTTTGCATTCCCCTACCTCAGCTTTGGAAGTAACTGTCATCACGAGAGAAACCTGGCTGAAGCTGGTTCTTTAAAACTTGCCACAACATGTGCACGCAGGGTTTCTCACATGACCCTGGTGACTGCTTTCCTTCCGTAACGCTTCACGGCCTTCTCTACAGCCTCCATCATCACTGTCAGTGTGAACCTGCCACACTGGGCTTGCACTCTCACACTCACTTCACAGGTGTACAGACAGAGTTGTGCCATGTGAGTGTCTGTTCCAGGGCCATGAAGCTTCAGCCAAGACTGAAATGTTATAAATTAGCTATTCAGGAAGTAAGAAAAGGTGGAAGAAAGAAAGGGAGGGAGAGAGGAGGGAGAGAGAGAATCTTGCTAGGAGGAAAGATTTTCAGCCTAAGAGAGAAAGGCAAATAAATCATTGTGAACAGGAAAACCACATCATGCTGTATTTAAATGGAAATTTAGAGTGGATTTATTATTTAGTTCTTTTTCTTTGTCTTTTTTTTGAGACAGGGTCTCCCTGTGTATCCCTGGCTGGTCTAGAACTCACTATGTAGACCAGGTTGACCTCAAACTCACAAAGTAAGTTTCCCAAGTGCTGGGGTTAAAGGTGTGCACTACCATGCTGGGCAGATTTGCTTCTTTTTCTGAAAATTACTTATTTCTTACTGTCCTTTGGAAAGATCTGGAACTAATAACAACTCAGTAACAGTGAACACCTCAAATATCCTGCCCCCCACCCAGTGCCATTTACAAGAAGTACAAGAACAGAGGAACAAGCTAAGCAGCAGAGGCGAGCAGCTGAGCCAGAAACCAGGAAACTCCAAGTCAAGTGCTCAGGGTTCTTAACAAGTAAACAGCCTAAAAAAGTGGGGTGTGGGGGTGGGGAGGTGTGCAACAACTGTCTACTCAGTTAAGGGTTTGGAGGATCACAAGAGTGACTATGAGTCACTTGGAAAATGGTTTATTCAAAGGTCTCATGGTGCAGGGCATAGAGAGCTAGAAAATATTGCAGAGGCTCTGGGCGAGAAATCCAGGGCAAACTCGTCATCATTGGTTCCAGGTCACTTGTGAAGTTCCATGTGGCTTAGGAACCAGCAACCAGGTCTGCTCTGCACTTGGGAACTTCTGAATGTTTGCCTGGCAGGGCAGCCCAGTGAGTCCCCACTGCCCACATTCTGCAGACCCATGTGAGCACAGGGCAGGGTCTGCCTCCCAGGCTCCTTGGATGTGTGTGTGTGTGTTTAAGTTGAAGAAATCTCTGGGGCTGGCCTCATTCCTTGTCTAGGTCCCTGTCCTTCCTCAGGTGCCTGGGTTTCTAAATAGCAAGGATACCAAACAGTCCAGAGAAACCAGGTCATCACCTGGGTAAGTCATCCTGTCCTTGCACCAAATCTAGGGGTGTGGGTGCACAGAGGACCTGCTACGGGCCTGTGCTCCTGCTTATGGATCCACATGGCCCCCACTGTGGAGGAGACTGAGCTTCTTGGTGACTCACACACAAGCCTCCAATGGGAGGTAGTGGGTGCAGCCCAGGCTAACTTTGGGTAGAATATGAGTTACTTCCTAACTTATGGAACAGCCTTAGGATGTCTTGGGATGAAGCTGATGAGGGGGAATCTAGAGACACTGGTAGGCAGTAATAACAGTCCAGATAGCCTTCAGTCTGTGATTGGGGCTCAGCTCCTCCACCCACAACCACCCATGTTCTAGAAGACCAGGTGAGTTTAGATAAGAACATTCTAGATTCCCTCCAGTAAATGTATTCTTCATGGGACATTCATGAGAAAGAACATTTCAAAGTGCTGGAATATTCTGTTTCTACAATTCGAGGCCAGAGGCAAGAACACGCTTGCATTTTGCCAAGAATCCTTCTGCTCCCTCAGGACCTTCTCTGGCCCTACTCAAGAGGAACATGGGAGAAAAGAAAGGCACCCAAAATATGGTCCCTCCCACCTCAGGTCAATGTCAGACTTCTCTTCAAAGGAGCCCAAAGCTCCACCTCAATCACATGATTTAGGCAGTAACAGCATAGCAGAAGAAAGAAAAAGAGAGGCCAGGAGAGACTGGAGGTGGAACGGACCACCCAAAATATAAGTGGAAATCAAAATAAACCTTCAGGAGAAAGTGGGCCACCCAGAACCAGGCCAGGATGCAGCTACTAAGAAGGGGGTGATGATGGATGACCAAAGTCCTGAACCCCAAACACAGGCAATAATGAACCACCCAGAAGACAGGAGAGAACTTTCATTTCTGAATATAACCAGGATGCAGGGAGTGACAGTGGACCCTGGACACACGTGGCCCTGTGACGGTGTGTGTGCTCATGCAGAGGACGCTGGCAAAGGTGACCAGAAGACACCTCGGTACGTGTGGACTCCTCTAGCTTCCCTCTGACCTCCAGACAAGCTCTGTGGCATACCCAGCCTCCCACTACACCCTGCCCTACCACATACACATGCAATAAATAAATAAATGGTAAAAAAAAAATGAAATTTAATTCATGTTTAATTCTACAATGTTGTGTTGGGACAAACTCATAGCTATCCTGGAGAGCACAGGGCTCTCAGAGAGCCAACTGAACACCCCCACAGGGTCATGAAAATGTGCAACCTTATCCATTTGTTGGGACTCTATTTTATACCAGGCCCTGAGAAAACACACACAAGAGAGACCCCAAAACTTAGGTCTTTTCTGTCCCAGATGTAGGGCTGCCAACACCATCATGCTCATTAGCAACTCCTCCCAAACATCAAAGTAAATGTAATTGCTTCCACAGCACTGCTCCCTCATCCTCGTTAGGACCATCATGAAGCTGAAACCAGCTATGAGTGAAGAAGCTTGACACCTGAGAGTGGATGTTTAAGCCATCAGCCAAATAAGCGCTTTTCCACATGTCCATACCCCGCCCCCAGCCTTCACAACCTTTATGTGACAGTCCCCTTCTACCATCTGGGCTGGGCCGGCGGTGGGAGGTTAAATCAACTCTCCTCACACAGCCAGTGTGCAGCGGGGCTGATGTCCACGTGCCAACTCTAATGGAGCCGAGTCATTTACACTGGTGATCCCAGGGGACTTGGCTCTCTGGCAAGTTTTCGAGAGAGAAACTGAGGTTGAAGGTCCCTCCACCTCTCTGATCTATGGACTGTCTTCTCTGGTCTTCGGGAGGCAACTCTCTGGGAATAACAGATTCTGTCTCTGCTGGGAGGGAGAGATGGGAATCTGAAGAATACCCTCTGTCTTTCCAGACCTTTCTTAAAGGAGGGTTAATTCTATTCTCGAGCAAGTTCCACATGCTTGGGCGTGCACCTTATGACATTGGCCTGGCCAACAACCTCTCCTTTGTCCAAATCAGCAGTTGGCTGTGCTGAGGATGCTTGGTAACACCCCACCCCCCACCCCCCCACCCCCCCTACCCCCCGGCTGTGAAGCTCCTGGCTCCCAAAGCCCTCCTGCATCCTCCTGACCTGGTGCTGGCCAGTAGGAGGCCTGGTAGGAGGGTAAAGAAGGAAGCTATTCACTTGGAACAGTCCTGGGCAGCTGTGCACATGGTCCATCCCAGCATGGATGCCGGCCCTGCCCTCTCTTCTGAAAGGTAGGAGTTGGCCTTGGAGTGAGTACTCCTCGCACCTGCCAAGTTCAACACGAAGCGGACACAAACACCACTCTATTCTCAAGAGGCCCTTCCCAAGGCAAGACATAGACGAGCAGTTCATCTGGCGAACACCACAGTGGAGGCCAGCTCCAGGGCACCCAACGGTGGGGGTGGGGCATGAAGGGCTGCAAACTGAGGCTCTTGGGAGGGCATTTGAATTTCCACTCACCTCTTTTCCCATCCAAGTTATTTCCCTTTTGCCTTAAAATAGCCTCATAAGGCTTGGTTGATCCCTTGTTTTAACTGGTCCTCCTTGGGGAGGGTTTCCAGAGGCTGCCAGGGCCTCCGAAGCAAGCTCTCCCACACCACTCCCTCTCCCCAAACCCCAGACAGCAGAGCCAAGAACGTCCTTTCCCTACCCTGGCATCCTTCGCCTCTCTCCAGAGGGAAAGGCACCAAGCTTAAAAGAGGTCAGCCAGGCCAGGGAGACGGCTCAGTGGGTGAGATGTGCAAATGGAAGAGGCTGTGTCTCACACATGCTGGTACTCATACACACAAATAGACACGTGAGCCTCATATGCATATGTGAAGATTTTAAAGTTTGGCTTTATGCAGATGGGTCTTTGCCTGCATGAATGTCTGTGCGCCTCTTCTGAGCTTGGTGCCCACAGAGGCCAGAAGAGGGTGTCGGATTCCCGGGAACTGGAGTTACACACGGGTGTGAGCCACCACTTAGGAACTGAACTGGGTCCTTTGGAAGAGTAGCTCTTAACCACTGAACCATCTCTCCAGCCCCCATACAAAGCTTTAAAAAGAGAGATTCACCACCATCTCTGGAACCCAGGAGAAGTCCTCTTAGGTTTCCTAACCTCCAAGCGGCGAGACCTTGGAGAGGGGAGGCTCGGTTGAGACCCTCCCCCAAGGGATCCTCAGTACCCTACGTGTGTTTCCACTGCTGCCCTCCAAGCAGCAAGCAGAGGGCCCCACGACCCCCTGCCTGCTTCACAGCCACCTGGTAACAGAAGGATGCTGCGGGGCCAATTCTGGATCAGACTGGAACACTGGTTGGTTTTGTATTTGCAGCTAATCTTCATTAATTATCAGAACTTATGAGATAGATGAGTCCTGACACTTCTATTAGCAAGTTAATGGTTGTTTATTAAATTTCCCCCATTGCTTAACATTTCAGAGGCTGGGATGCCCTACAGATGACCTTGGAGAGGGAAGGCAGGAGTTGGTGTTCCAGGTGACTTTGCTCAGCTGAACAAAGATCTCATCCTGGGAAGAGCAAAAACTCAAATGGAGGGGGCCATGGTTCAAGAAAAGACTCCACAGACAAAAAAGAAAATGCCACATATACCAGAGAATGGGGACAGTTCAGCAACCGCCCCCCCCCCGCATGTATGTGTGCATGTACAAATGTGTCCCTGAATATGTTCATGTGTGTGCAGGTGCACATGCACACTCGTGTAGAAACAAGGACAGCCTTGACTGTCACTCCTTAGATGCTGGTTTCTTTGAGTCAGGGTCTCTCACTGACATGGAGCTTGCCGATTGGACTGGGCTCCAGCCAGGGAGCCCCGGGGACCCACCTGCCTCCACTTCCCCACCACAGGGATTACTAACATGCACCACTGCGCCTGGCTTTTCACACGGGTTATGGGGCTTGAACCCAGGCCCTCAAGCCCTTACACTAGCAGGCTTTCTTTCTGGCCACCAACCAGCTCCCAAATCATGATGCAGAGACTTATTTTCAGTTATGAATGCTCGGCCTTAGCTTATGCTCGTTTCTTGCTAGCTCTTAGAACTTAACCTGTTTCCCTTCATCTATGTTTTGCCTCGGGGCGTCTTACTTTTCTTTCCTTCTGTATTACCTTACTTTCACTGCTTCTTGTGTCTGGTGGCTGCCTGGCTTCTGGCCTGGGCATCTCCCTCTCTTTCTCCCTCATTCTTCTCTTCTCTCAAGCCTAGATTTCTCCTCCTACTTATTCTCTCTGCCTGCCAGCCCTGCCTATCCCCCTCTCTCTGCCTAGCTTGGTCATTTTTATTAGACCAATCAGGTGCCTTAGGCAGGCAAGCGGAAACAGCAACACATCTTTACATCATTAAACAAACACAGCATAAACAAATGTAACACATCTTCACACAGTTAAAGTAATTTCCACAACACTTTACGACTGTGACATCTCACCAGTTCAACTCTCTCCCTTTGGGGTAATTTAAAATACTATAATAAATACTATGTCTCACATCTAATCTTGGCATTATGTAATTGCAGTGTGGGTAAGCCCTCAGAGCCTCACATCACTTACAAGGCTATGACCCTAGAACTCTGGCTGCCATGCTTTCTGGATGAGGCATTTCAACCTCCACATTCAGAAAGTTTAATTTTCATGCTACAGTTCAAAATGGGGAGGAAGGAGCTATATTAGTTTCATTGTTCTGAGTTCAACCATCAATAATGACCTCCTCTAATGTATCAGACACTAAAATGGGAATAAAAATCAACTAGGAACCAGTCTTGTACTCAGGATACACTCTCCAAAATTAATGAGGCAACTGAGTAAAACCAATGATGCAGGTCAGTGAGTGCCCAGGGAGGCTTTCAAGGTCCCCAGGAAGCCAAGGAAGGACACAGGCTACAAGGCAAGTGTCTAGATGAGGAATGTCAAAGAGTTTGGACTCTGCTTTGAAAGCCACAGAGCCACATTTCAACCATAGTTACAAGCCAGAAATCGCCAGGGAGCTCACCAGTGCTCACATGTTAGCCTAAAGCATGACAGAGTTCTAAAGTGAAGTTACAACCATGTGGATTCATACTCACTGGCTGTCAGTATGATGTGCACACACGCCCTTCCCCCATGACAGTGTTGAGCTGTAGACCACTGACTGCTTAGGAGAGGGGGATAAAGGAAAAAGTCTAGAAGCTGACACACAAGGTCCTCCTGTATCTTAAGTAAAGCCAACTGTTAACAAACCCCATCCTTGCACCAAGATATTTAACCAACCCTTAAGCTTGTCTGCTCCTGGTTCCTAACATGAGCCCACCCCCAAGGACACCAAACTTTCTAAAGAAACCTCACAACATGAAAAAGAACAAAAACAGAAAACAGGTGCACAGAGGAAACAGTCTGTGGGAGTGGATAAAACATTAAAACACAGATGTAAACTAAAAGCAGGGTATGGTGGGGCATGCCTGCAATCTCAGTGCTTGGGATGGGGAAGCAGGAAGATGGGGGGGGGGTTCCAGGTCAGCCTTGTTAATGTAGCAAATTTGAATCCATCCTTGGCTATATCAGACACTGTCTTCAAAAAAAAAAAAAAAAAGAGGATGAGGGGGAAGAGAGAGAAAATTGAACCAAAAATGCAATATTTGGTAATAGGAGTCATAGCAAGAAAAAAAAACAGCCAGGTATTAAAAGCTCACACCTTTAATCCCAGCGCTAGAAGGCAGAGGCAGGCAGATCTCTGTGAGTTCAAGGCCAGCCGGGTCCACATAGCAAATTCAAGGACAATTTGGGCCACACAGAGAGATTCTGTCTCAAAAAAACAAAAACGGAAAGGGGAGATGCCAAGGGCCGTGGGAGTATACAGCAGGTGACAACCAATATTTAACAGGTCAACCCACCAGATGGGGAGCACCACTTGGCAAAGTCCTTGGGTTACTGATTGTAAATGACCAGTTGCTTCTGTCTGTAATTTCTCTCATTTCTTTCCTAAAAACAGCTATGAGTATTCTCCCCACTGTTTGTGTTTATCTTGTGAAAATATTCCATCTATTGGGCATATTTATAGTTGTGGATGGTCAGGAAGATGATTTCTGTTTAAGCTATATAATAATACTAGAATATTTTTCATAACTGACACAGGAAAGTAACAGTATTCTTAGTCACAAAGACAGCTAATTTTAGATTTCAGAACAAATTCAAAACAGACTAGCTGCCCCTGCAGAGAATACACAAACATACGTTCCAGGTGTTTATTGCTGAATCAAGGTCAGAACTGAAGCAACTTTGGTAGATATAACTCCCTGCAGTAATTCTCTTTCTGCCTGTACCCCAACCACTCAAGGTTCAGCCAACTACTGTTATTGTTAAGTCCTGAATTTCAATGTCATTCTCTGTCTGGGAATGCTAACCACTCAGGCTATGTGCTTGGCCAAGCATTATTCATTGGCTGCTCAATGTGACCTTCCTAGCCAGAGAGGAACCGTGTAATTCCTTCCATGTATCAGTTTGGCTCTGTCTCTGACTGTTTACTCAAGAAATGCTTTGTGACCCTGAAAACGTAACTCATGTGTGCAGAGTCTGGCTGTGTAGAAGAGGGATGTGGAGGAACTGTATAAAGAGCTGTGCAGTGAGTGAGTGAGTGTGTGTGTGTGTGTGTGTGTGTGTGTGTGTGTGTGTGTGTGTGTGCATGCTGAAAGAGAGATGTAGCTGAGTGGGTAGAGAGATATAGAAGATGCTGTATAGAAGAGAAATGTGTATGTAGGAGAAATCTAAGTGCAGGAAGAGATGTGGCTGTGTGGTGAAAGAGCTATGTAAATGAGACATAGCTGTGGCTGTGTGGAGAACTGTAACTGTGGAGACGAGGAAAATGAAGCTGTATAGAAAAGAGGTGTAACTGTGCAAAAGAGGTATCTGGCTGTGTGGAAAATGTAACAGTGTGGAATGGAACTTGGCTGTGTGGAGAATGTAACAATGTGGAATGTAACTATGTGGAGACAGATTTTTTCAGAGAGGACTATTTTAAGATAAAGTAAAAGAGAAAGTTACCATTAGAAAGTATGTTTCCTTATTTACCTGTCAGACAGATAGAGACTTATTTCTGAAGACTCTCAGATAAAAAAGTTTCCTAAAGTCCCACTACTCTGAGGTCTTCTATTCATAACCCTGGAGCAGTTCTGGGAGCTGGCCTCTCAGGCTGCGTTAGTGGGGGAACCAGGAAAACTTTTCAGAGAAGTAAGTTCCTAAAACTTAAGCCACCAGAAACCTAGCACAGTGATGAAGGTTCCATACAAGGTGCATGACAGAAGAGCGGGTGGTAGAAGCAAGGATCCCACAGCCTCCAGGGACTCTGTAGACACCTGTACAGAAAGGTTGCATAGAAACAGAGCATGCTGCAAACACCTGGGGAGGAATTACTCCCCACCTGGGATTCTGGCACAAGCAAACTGTCAATCACACGGGATACAGGATAGAGATGTTTCCCCAAATACCAGGAACGTAGTTCCTTAGATCCCTGCCTTCTCTAAGAAAGCTGCTGCAGGTGGACTCAGGGAAATGAGACAGAAAAGCAAAAGGAGAGGGCTGGCGGGATGAAGGTGCTGCTACAAGCCTGACACGGAGTTTGATCATCAGAACCCCATGGAAGGAGAGAACCGACTCTCACAACTTGTCCTCTGACCTCCATAGAGGCACCGTAGCACACTGTGCATGGGCACACACACAGTACTAACAAACACATTTTAAAAAGAAATAAATAATGCCGGGCCATGGTGGCTCGTGCCTTTAATCCCTCGGGAGGCAGAGGCAGGTGGATCTCTCTGAGTTCAAGACTAACCTGGTCTACATAGCGTATTCCGGGACAGCCAGAGTTACACAGAGAAACTCTGTCTCAAAGAAAGAAAGATAATAAATAAATAAATAAATAAATAAATAAATAAATAAATAAATAAATAAATAAATAGAGGGGGCTAGAGAGATGGCTCAGTGGTTAAGAGCTCAAAATGCTCCTGCAGAGGACCCAAGTTCAGTTCCCAGCACTTACTTTAGAAGCCTGAGTGGGGTGGTGTGTGCTTGTGATCTCATCACTGTGGAGAAAGGGACAGGGATCCCTAGGACTCACTGTCAGTCAGCGTAGCCTAATCATTGACCTCAGGTCCCAGTGAAAGACCTTGTCTCAAAAACCAGTGTGGACAATGCCTGAGGAATGGCTTGAGGTCAGCCTCTGGCTTCCACACAGATACGCACACATGTGCACATGCACCTACACAAATACCTGTGTGCGTGCACACACATACATCAACTGGGAACCTCCTCAAAACACATTCACTGCTTCAGCCCATCTGGAGCAGAACCTGGGATTCTGTATTTCTAACATGCTCCTGGGAGCTCCTAGGGTTGGTCTGCAAACGTGGAGACAGAGTAAGGCAAATAAACCCCAAGCCAAGTGCACAGCAAAGAGTGGGGAAGGAGACGTCCCATGGCAGCTGTCCATCATCTTGAAACCAACAATGACGTGAGGATGTTGGTCTCTGAGGTTCTACATTCTTCAGGACTCTCTTTTGTCCCCTGGATCTATCCGGAGGCTGCATTATTCTAGAGAAAAGCTCGGCGTCCACAGCGCCCCGGAGGAGCTCATATTTTCTCATTTAAAGAAAGGGTTGTGGCAGCTGGCTCATTTTGTTCCTGCCATCCATTAAGCGCCCCACTGCAGCTGCCAGTCCAGTCCTCTGCAGATTAATGCCTCCTAAATTAATTTTGTGTTCAATAAGCCTCCATAAATATGTTTGTTCAGCAGGCCAAATTGGAGCCTTCGATTTTACTCTGGGTGGATGTGGATCAGCACCATCCCTGCTTGCATCCACACGAGGTCCGCCAGGCTCCTTCATTAGTCACTGTCACCAGTGGTGGGGACTGGGTCCCTGCAAAGTGGCGACAGTAAGTCAACTGCTGCTCCTGCTGGATTATAATCTTCCCTGGAGTGTGTGTGTCGCCTTCAAATTGGCTGCAGAGAAGTCCAAGCACTGGAGAAGAAAATCAAGGCCAGTCAGCCTTTGCTTTCCCACGGAATGTTCTAGGTGCATCCCATCCCCCAGCCTTGTCCCCCTCCACTCCTATATACAACTCCAGCTCTGCTGTATCCTAATAATACAGACCTCAGCCCCCAATCCTCACATCACAGGCAAAGATCAAAGCCCACAGAGGCTGAACAGTGATCTCCGAGTTCTCCAGGCTGAGTCCGGGACACCAGGTGCCCCCATGCCCGAGAGAGCACACTTGGTAGTGTATGTATCAAGTGTCTTCCTGCATTGTCGCACTCCTTCTAACCGCTGGGAAATGGAGCGCAGTGGCACAGCACTTGACTCATTCTTACAAGGTCCTAGGTTCAATTCCCGGTATAAGGGAAAGAAAAAAGAACCAAGTGTAAACTGTTCTTGCATAATTAATAGCAAAGTTGGCAGTTTTATTTTGTCATTCCTGAAAATTTCAAACAAACCGAAAAGAACTGAGAATGAACTCACTTGCCACGAAGTCTCAGCAGCATCAACCAGAGCGCTATTTCCTACCATCCCACCTCACCTTATCTGTCTTCATCAGCATTCCACCTAGCCAGCCTTCTGGAGCTGCTGGAGTTCGCAGTGCTGGGCCTTTCTTGTATTCTGCATGACATAGATGAGGCCAGAAAAATCTGTATGCACGCACACACACACACACACACACACACACACACACACACAGAGAGAGAGAGAGAGAGAGAGAGAGAGAGAGCACATACACATATAATAAACACACATAGACACATGCACGTATTACATAAACACACACATGCACACACACACATATATACATAAACACACATACACCTTACCACCCCCTTGGTTTCAAGCTTCATTTTCTCAGCAGAGCCCCAAACCCTTTCTACCCACTCCATCCATCTTGTTTCAGAGCTCCAAATACTTCCTAATTTCTTTTGTCTTGTTCTCACTGTTAACTTGGAATCATTTTTTTAAAGGAAAAATATCTTTATTATGTCACTTTCCAGAGTGTTCTACAGACCAACTTTAGATCCATCTCTGTCAATTTTAATCATGGCATTTGGGGATAGAGGCTCAATGTTTCTAAATCTGTTACTAACTTCCTTAGCAGCCCTGACTCCCTAGGGTGTGTGACTGATTCAGAACCAGACCGGGGTCTGTGTGTGGAGGGGAGGTGGCTCAGTTGTTGGTAGAGTGCTGCCTGGCTTGCACAAAGTCCCAGGTTTTAGCCCCAGGGACGCATAATAAAACTGGCCATGGTGATCCCAGTACTCAGAAGTGCAGGCAGGAAAATTAGGAACCCAAGGCCAACCTCAGCTACACAGTAAGTCTCAGGCCAGTCAGGGATACATGAGACTGTTGAGAGAGAGAGAGAGAGAGAGAGAGAGAGAGAGAGAGAGAGAGAGAGAGATCATACAGAGAGCCCCCATAAAGGTTTCACACATTTTCAGCTGATGTTTACTCACTGTGCCATTTAGTCACAAACATTGAAGTCAGGACTCTGGCCACACTGTGTGTACAGTTCTGTGTCATTTAGTCACAAGTGTGAACTTTTGCAGCCACCGTCTAAATCAGAGCACAGAATCATCCCCTCTCCACAGAGGCCCTCCCTCCTGATAACCCCTCATGATCCACAGCACTCGACAGCACGCCATGCCTAAGCCCTGGCCAGCACTAACCTCGCCTCCATCTCTGAAATTCGGTTAAGCACGTCATATAAACGGAATTACTACATGGCCTTTTGAGACTGGCCTTTCTGTCCACTCAATCTAGTGTCCTTGAAATCCATCCAAACTGTGTGTGTGGAGGGGTTGCTTCGAGAAACAGAGTTTCATGTGTGAGCTTTAACTTGTCTCACACTTGCTTCATAGCTGAGGATGTCCTTGAACTGCTGATCCTCCTGCCTCCACCTCTAAGTGCTGAGATGGCAGGTGGTGCCGCCTCCCCTGGTGCTCCTTTGTTCCTGGTGTTTTTATTGATGGGTAATAATCTGTGGTTTAGACACAATCCAATTTTGTCAGCCACTTATTGGAAACTATCTTGGTTACTTCTTTTCATTCAAGTATGTATTTATTTTGTTTCATGTATATGAGTGTTTTGCCTGCATTATTTTACAGTTGCATTCTTAAAGGTTTTTTTACAAAAGTCTTTTGTCATATATGTAGCCTGAAAACATTTTCTCCAAGTGTATAGCTGTCTTTCATCCTTTTGACACAATCTTTCACAAAACAGAAGTTTACATTTTGATGATGCCCAATTTATTGGGGTTTTTTCCTTTTATGAGCATGCTTTATATCTCATCAATAAGAACATTTGATGAGATCATAGGTCCCAAGTGACAGGCAGGGACTATCTTTTAAATTTTTATTACATTTTACTTATTGCTACCTGTGTGTGTGCATGTGTGTATTTGTGTGTGTGCATGTGTGTGTGTGTCTGCATGTGTGTCTGTGTGTACACATGTGCGTGCATGCCATGGCACTCAAGTGGAAGACGCAGAGCAAACTTCAAGACTTGGTTCTCTCCTTCCACCACACAGGTCCTGGGGTCTAACTCAGATGATCAGGTGTGGTGGCAAGTGCCCTAAGCCATCCCAAGGGCCCAGGGCATCTATGCTGTCCTCCATCTGTACATAAGGTAAAGGTTGAGGTTTCTGCTTTGGTTTGGTACTGTCATTGATTACCTGTGGCTATCTAATTTTTCTAAAACTATTTGCTGAAAAGATGATCTTATCCTTTCCTCAATTACCTTTGACCCTTATCCCGAATAAGAATAAGTGTGGGGCTAGAAGTTAAGAACATGTACTGCTCTTGTAGAGGACCTGAGTTCAATTCCCACCAACCCTAATGGGCAGCTCACAACCGCCTATAATTCCAGCACTAGAGCATTGCAATTCTCGTCCGGTCTCCGAGGGCAGGCACTGCTCTAGTGTGCATATACACACATACAGACAGATGTGCACAGGTATACACAGAATTGAAAAGAAAAGAAAATTTCTTAAAATAAAATAAGCCCAGCCCTCTCTGGAGCACAAAGTGATACTATGTATAATTCTTTTAAATATGAAGGTTTAAACTCTTCTGAGTTTAAATGAAGATGAAAAGCGTAGCACCAAGTTGCTAAAACCTTTGGCTGCCAGACACTGGGGTCATAGGCAGGGAGAGAGGACTGAGGCCAACTTCAAGGAGTGATCCATCTTCTTGTGGCACCCACAGCCTTAGAGACTGGAGGCCATGTCTGCCATTGCTGTTCTGCATGTCCTCATATATTCTGCATGTTTAACTATGTGCTTTTCCTCCAGAGCCACTCTGGTCATTCCTTCTCAGTTGTCTTTGCATTTTCTGTCCCCACGCGCCAGCTGTTTGTCGCTCAGGACTGGCCTGGAACCTCTCATGACATGTTCTCCTGGGATAGTTGACAGAACCCACAGCTCAAGAACCTTGCTTGTACTGTGACCCCTCAGTCTTGTGTGGGCACCATCTCCTCTTCCCCACATTCCTCCAGGCTAACTAACATCCCCGCTTCCTTCCAACCCCGTTCTCAGTCAGCCACCTCCTACTCAAATGTAAAACATCAGATCATTCTCTATGCTCCAGCATGTCTCCATTGCCCCTCATGATGAAGTTCACATTTCTTACCATAGTGTTAGATCAGTTACTTACCGTGGTGCTAAACTCCCAACATGTGGCTCCACCCCAGCACTCCAAGCCTGCTCTTGCCAATTCCCACCCCATCTTTTATAATGCAGCCACAGTGACCTTTTCATTCCTCCATTCTGTCTTCCCTCATCCATCTACTCCATCACCAGACCTTGGCTCACACACCCTGTCCTCCAGGCAGCCTTTCCAGTTGGCTAGCCAAGACTCGGAACTCCCACCAAGCATATCCAGGACCCTTCATATTCTAATATTTGTTATGCATTCCTGTGAGTGCCAGACCTTTGAACAAGGTCACAGCACAGGCGCCACCCAGCTGTCCTCTGTGTCCTTGAGTCAGTCGGTCATTGAAGAGGTGAGTCAGCTACGACCTTCCGGAAGTGCCGAGTGCCTCAGTGTCCTAGAACTGCTCCTTGCCAGCTCTATTCTGAGGGATGCTGAAACTACTCATGTCCCTTGGGACCAGAGACATGGTCAGTAAAACTAAAGCAGGCTGGGAAGCTTTTCCGTGAATGAAATATGATTTTAATTTGCACAATATGCACATTTATAATAATAATTTCTCCATAGGACATGCAATAATAAGTTCCTAATGTTAACCTGGGGCAAAATATCTAAAACAAATTAAATTGGCTCTGTTCCTTGGAATTTTAGTATATTGCATTCTGAATTTTTAGCCAAAATTGTGCAGCATGTAGCTGATTAATATTCTAATTAAAATCTGAATGAGATCACATCAAGTTGTCGGTTGTCTCCAACATGTAATAAATAAATGCCTTCCCAACAAAAGGCATCAACAGATATTGCATGGCCAGGCTGTCTCCTGTGGAACCCACATGACAGCCCTATCAGGGGTCACAGGGGGATGAACGCTGATGCCTCCCATCTCTACCCCCCAACACTCTTTAACCACGGACTGGATGTGCCCTTGGCTTTGAAGAAGTCCTCCACACATATTATTGTTTTTACTCCAACCTGCAGGAACTGATGAACTCATGTTCTTAGCAGACGATACAATTTTTACCTTTAGTCACAGGGGATTGGAGCAGACACAGCTACTCAGGCCAATCTGAAGGGTCCGTGATCATGGAGACCTGAGCCGACAAGCCACAGGTCTGATACCCAAGAGAACCCCACCAAGGGTGGCCATGATGGCTGACTGTGAGCCTCTCTGAGTGAGCAGATGTCCAAGGCCACACAGGAAGGCACGAACCACAGGATCCAAATGTGCATGCATGTGTGTCTATGTGCATGCATGTGTGTCTGAGTGTCTATGTGCATGCATGCATGTCTGTGTGTGTGCAGCTATGTGCATGTGTGTCTGTGTGTGTGTGCAGCTATGTGCATGTGTGTCTGTGTTTGTGTACATTCATGTGTGTGTGTATGCAGCTATGTGCACATGTGCAGTGTCCATGGTGACCAGAGGAGTGTACATCTCTAGAGATGTTGTTACAGATGATTGTTAGCTGCCTGAGTAAGTGTTGGGAACCAGACTCAGGTCCTCTTAACTACTGAACCGTCTCTCCAACTCCATTCCCAGATTTCTCAAAATAAACTTAACCTGGGCAGTTTTCTGTTCTCTCACTTTCCAGCAACATCTAAGACAAAAGGGAGTCCTGGCCTAGGTCATGTGACTTCTCCTGACTGGTTAGGATTCCGTCTGTGTCTTGGGTCAGGGCAGAGAGTGCTGTGTGGGGAAGTGAGTCTGAACAGAGAAGGAAAAGTGAGGTGGCAGACCAGGGGCCTCAAGAGGTGGAGCGAGAAAAAGGTCCCATTTGGAGTGGGCAGGAGAGTGCTCAGGATGGATGAGAGCGGGGACTGGCATGGGCCTCCTGTTGGGGTGACTGGGGAAACTTGGTTGAGAAGGGTGACAGATGTGGGGCTCCACACCCCCAAATTCAACACGTGCAATGTGCACCTGCTGTGAACTTTACTAAGGACCACGTCTTCGGTCTAGGAAGCTGGTTCAGGGGTGATGCTTGTCACACAGGTGGGTTTGGATCCCCAGAACCCGTGGGAACGCTGGACACAGCGTCCTGCATCTATAATCCCGCTGTCTTACGTCGATGGAGACAGAGCCAGGAGACTGAATCCAGAGAAGCTGGCATGTGATATTGGTCTAAGACAACACAATCCAAAGGCGAACTCAGCCGTTGAAAGCCTTGCTTCTGCAGGTAAGCCATGGTGTCTTTATAAAGGAGTACAATGCTACACATGTGCATATATGTATACATGTGATATACACAGTGAAGTCTGGGGTCTGAGCAGAGGCGCTGGAGTCGGTGTTCCTTCACGCCGGGTGATATGATGGCACACGCACTGAAGAATGTGGGTGCCATATGCTCACAACCAAGGCTGCAGTGAAGTTGTACGAGGTCACGTAGGCGAGGGCTCCCAGAACCACCTCGGTCTCACTACACACTTGATTTTTAATTTTTAGATATTGCACCTTCAAAAATCTTTTACTGTTGCCAAATATTTTATGACTCCCCTTTGCTATAAAAGACCCCATCTGGAATCACAGCCCACGGCTGAAGAGCTTTGGTTAAATCTAGTTAACGGATAGAGAGGCTTTCAGGGACCAGTCATGGGCTTGGTTCCAGACTCACCGACTCCGTCTTCAGTACCCATTTCTTCTTCCTAAGCCTGTCTGCTCTGCGTTTACATGGGCTTGCATCCATGCACATTAACACACGTGCATGCATGCCTGTGTGCACACGCATGCATAAACAGAGGCTGAGATGTGACTTTCACTGTGTCCAGGGCTCCAGAAGGAACAAGCAGATTATGCAAAAGGCAAACATGTTCACAACTGTGTAGGAAGGAAGAAATACACCATAGGGACCTGAGGGTGACAGGTAGGTGTGTGTGTGTGTGTGTGTGTGTGTGTGTGTGTGTGAGAGAGAGAGAGAGAGAGAGAGAGAGAGAGAGAGAGAGAGAGAGAGAGAGAGAGAGGTGGGGGAGAAG
>CABHPH010162626.1:0-15309 GCA_902168325.1 Peromyscus nudipes
GCCACGGCCACCGCCACGGCGCTGTCACACTGGCACACGCGCGCGCGCAGATAGCAACACTGCGTTTCGAGGTTCGGGCGCGGCCTATTGGTCGAGCCTCGGCGGCATGCAAATGAAGCCACTGGGACCGCCCACGCTTCATTGTTGCGTGGCGACCCGGAGCGCTGGAGCCAGGAAAGGCACGAAGTGGAAGGGTTGGCGGTGGCATGTCCACGGGATGCAGAGAGCCTCTCCGGACTTCTTTAGGCCAGCATGGGATGCAGCTGGCTCTGAGACTGTTCTGGACCCGAAGTCTTCTCTCTACTCTTCTGGGACTTGGTGTGAAACCTGCTTTCACTCACTGGCAGCAACATCTTCTCCCCTCCACACACACACCCTGACCTGCGAGTTTTGGATAGCCCTGTGATATGAGGAAGGATCGCTGGGATGTGCATCTCAGGAAGAGAAACACTACAGGAACCAGGGTCTGTGGTTAGGTGGGAGGGAGCCGGTTGTGGGAATCTAGGTGTGTGCTTTAGGCTGAGTCTGCCTCAGCAGTTTGGGGCCCCTGGGAGGGAGTTACTTGGCGGTTTGCTAATAAACTCAGACTAGTCTCACAGATGAACTGAACCTCTTGTCAGCTACACACTGCAAGATGCCGGAAACAGGGTCTTCCATTCCTCTCTTTACCAGAGATTTTGCCAGATGGGTGTCTAGGTGTGTCCGTTACACCAGGCCTTTTCACAGGGTCTAGAGGTCGTTGTTGAACGGTGGATGCCCAGCCATAGAAACTGAACTTTACAACAATTCATGTACCACCACCAAGTCTATTGTTTTCCTTGAACTTGGCCTTTCAAAGCCCCTACGACTCCTAATGCCTATATCCGCTTTAGCAATGCTTCGCACTGGAACAAACAATCCAACTTTCAGTCTCTACCTAAAAGAAATGTCACTCTATGGACCCTCCCCAAATCTGGTCTAGGGTTACCAGCACTCCATTTGTCCTGAACACTTGCGGTCCACACCTGTGCCCGGGCTTCTATTTGGTTCTAGCGTTTCTCCAGGCTTCCAGCCCCCTGCCTGAGTCTTCATAGCTTCACACTACTTTGGCAGGGTGAGTACCCACAGTGCCTAGGTTTGCTCACAATGGCTGGGAAACTGTAGAGTCAATAGTGTTCTTCCTCTGATAAGGGAGATGTGGGCATCTTCTTAATGGGCATCTTGGGACAAGGTTAATGAGTGTGACTCAACACTCTGCACCTAGATGGCCAAGGGCTAGCTGACACCAGACAGTGGTTGTCCCAACCTCACAAAACAGGTTCTGGGAAAGATGGGTCTCCCTTGTCCTGAACTAGCCTATGGCTGGGTAGATGCTCAACTGTTGACCTCTTCTGTACCCAAGAGGACCTATAACAGCACAGGTTCAACCTGCACCCTCTGGGGAGTCAGATTCTTTTTGAGGCTGGTGACTGGCATTTTACCATGGCTGATAGTTTTATTAGGTTTGTGAGGGGTTTGTTTTATTTTGTTCTGTTTTGAGGGGGAAATCAGTTTGAAGGGAACATTCCATGGGGGGAGGTGCAGTTGGCAGTGGGAGCCATGGAAGTATGAGGTCATGCTGCATCTACAGTCGGGAAGCAGAGATGAACACTGGTGCTCAACTCATAGCTCCTTTATCTCTTTTTGTGGAGTCTTGGACCCCAGGCATGAGATAGCAGCAGCCTATGCAGGGGGGCTTTCCCTCCTCAAAGTTCTCTGAGAACTCTCTCACAGGCACATCCAGAAGTGTGTTTCCTAGGTGATTCCAGATCCTGCCAAGTTGACAATGAGAATCCACCATTGCAATAAGTATATTCAATTTCCTTCTGTGGTCATTTAGTGAGCTATCTCCTTGGTTTATTCAAGTGCAGACTTGTAGATAGTTTCTCATAATCAACTTTGGGATCTTTCACATATAGTTTTCTGTTCTAAAAGTATTTACATGGTTTATTCATTTTATTCTTTCTTGTTTTATTATCAGAACATATAAAACTGACAACGGCTTGGATTTTATGCCTCGTTTTAATAAACAGCATAGCTTTTCTACTTGTTTTATAAGCACAATCTTTTGGTCATTCTTTTGTTTTTTTTTCTTTGTAGTAGTACACATCTTTAACCCCAATACTCCGGGGGAGGGTGGAGGCAGATCTCTGTGAGTTCAAGGCTAGCCTGGTCTACATAGTGAGTCCAAGACAGCTAGAGCTAAATAGTGAGACCCTGTTTTGAAAAAAGAAACGATGGTGTATTTCCCAGTTATTAGAATGCAGCTTTTCAGTTGACCTGTAACAGGTGCATGTGTCTACCAAAGCTCCTAGCTCAGAAGAGATTCTAAACTCAGGCTAGCTTAAGCTGCTTTGACCAGTTCTAGACCTTCTCTTCATAGCATCATCACCCATCAGCCACCCACAGACCTGTAGTTCGTCTGTTCAGAGAAGAGGCACGTGAGTGAGTCTACATGAGATGAACTATCTTTCTGATGGAGACTTGGAGAGTCTTGGACTATAGACAAGCACTCCTATGAACTGAAGGATCTTTGGCACTTGCTAGGCTTGCCTCTGGCACCTATGGCAATGGCAATATTGTGATGTGGGCTTCAGTATTTCCTTAGGTGTCTTCCCTGGTACATGGAGTGCTATGCTAGTTGCATCCAAATTTCTGCATGTTGTCTGTAGACCGTCTTTGGAATCTATGGGGATCGGCAGACCTGGGGTTTATCTGGGGTCAGGATGATGACATCTAAGGATCCTGAGTAGATGAGATGCAGAGGAAGAAAGCATCCTGACTAGTGTTGTGAAATATTAACCTGTTGTTGGTTGTTTTTTCTCTTTGGTCTTTGGTCTTTTAGGGGTCCACCACCCAGCTCCCAAATAAACCACACAAAGGTTTATTCTTAATTATAAATGCTTGGCCTTAGCTTGGCTTGTTTCTAGCCAGCTTTTCTTAAATTATCCCCATTTATCTTTTGCCTTTGGACTTTTACCTTTCTCTATTTCTGTATACCTTTTCTTTCCTTCTAACTCCATGTCTGGCTGTGTGGCAGGGTGGCTGGCCCCTGGAGTCCTCCTCTCCTTCTTCTCTTGCTCCTTCTTCTTTTCTCCTAGATTTCTCCTCCTATTTATTCTCTCTGCCTGCCAGCCCCTCCTATCCTTTCTCCTGCCTTGCTATTGGCAATTCAGCTCTTTATTAGACCATCAGGTGTTTTAGACAGGCACAGTAACACAGCTTCACCGAGTTAAACAAAAGCAACATAAAAGACTGCAGCACATCTTTGCATCATTAAATGAATGTCCCACAGCATTAAAAAAGTAACATATCTTAAAATATTCTACAACACTTCCCCCTTTTGTCTAAATAAAAAGAAAAGGTTTTAAGTTTAACATAGTAAAACTATATACAACGAAAAGCTATCAAGTAAGAATTATGTTTACAATATTCTGTCCATTTGTATTTAGCAAATGCAGAGAAAACACTCCATTTTCTAGCCTATCTTAATGAATCCAATGTTTTATACCTAATTTACTATCATAACTAAGGAAAACTGCAACTATAACTATCTAGTCTTTAACTCTATCAAAGACCTAGAAGGATGTAATATTATCTAACAACAGAGACATTTGGCTGCATGGACAGTTACCCAAAGTTCCTCTGCAACACTGGGGCAGCCTACAGGCTCAGAATATCTGGCAAACTTATCAGTGAAGCAGGAAATATGAAGGACTGTCCTGCCTTGTATTGGCAGAGTTCATCAGTCATTTTCCTCTGTGTCCTGCAGAGTATCTGGCACACTTTATTTAGATAAAAGGGACAAACATTGAAGACATTGACAATTGAAAACCCATAGACAGAATGCCACAGCACTGAAATGCTTAAAGCAAAACTCTCAGATATAAGAAGCAACAGAGTTACATCTGTTGCAAAAGACTAGAAGACAGAATATCTTCTAGACAAGAAACAAACCAAGCTAAAGCCAGGCATTTATAATTAAGAATAAGTCTCCATGCGTGATTTATTTGGTGACAGCCCTCCCTCAAAGAAAAAAAGAGTAAGAGTAAAAAACCAACAACATTTTGGTATTCCAACATGGGCCCAAATTTTCACATAGGGCTTAAGAAAACTGAGGGAAAAAAGAGAGGATACAGCTCCTTTATGAGTTTCTGCCTGCTAGTGAGCCCTTGAACAGCCAGTGTATTAAGTAGGAACAAAAGACTAAGTAAAAATGCCTGCCACCGTGTGAGCATCAGCATTCTAGAGCTCTAGGAAGGTTGAATGCAGTTCCTGGTCATGCATCTCATACAGGGCCAAGAGTTTTAGGCTTGGCTTTCATGACCCAAGAAGTGGGCGGAGCCAGCCACCAAAACCACACCTGGAGTCTAAAGTCACTAAAGCCACCAAAGCCTCAGCAGTCTAAAGTTTGCTCATGTGATCAAAAAAGTCTAAAAGATACACAGTAAAAGAGGTCCAGATGGGGGAAAAAAAAAACTTTTAACAGGTTCCAGTGTGTTTTACCCTATTCACAGCTCTTTTGACTTCAATATTCATATCTTGACTTTTTATATATGCTTCATATATCTTAATTGATACTTTATTTTTATTGGTGGCTATTAATTTTATGAAATAATAGGTCTCAATGTGACATTTTCATACATGTGTGTAGCTGGAGCCTTTTCATTGTCTGACTTGGTCCCACAGCAGCTTATAAAATAATCACTCAGAGGCTCAATATTAATTGCAAACTGTTTGGCCTATGGCTCAGGCTTATTACTAGCTAGTTCTTACATCTTAAATTAACTCATTTCTATTGATCTACGTATCGCCGCGTGGCCAGTGGCTTATCAGTACTTTCACATCTTGCTTCTTGGACAACTTACTGGTGTCTCCTCCCCTCCGCCCTCCTCTCCCTGTATCTCTGCTTGGATTTCCCGCCTGGCTTTATCCTGCCTTGCTTGAGGCCAAAGCAGCTTCTTTATTAACCAATGGTAATAAAGCATATGCATAGCATGGAGAAAGACATCCCCCCACAGCACATGTGTACAATGTACTTTGACCATATCCAGTCCCCATTACCCTCTCATGCCCCTCTTCCCTATCAGTCTCCTTTCTCCTTTAAAGTCTGCGTTTTCCTCTGGATGATCTATGTGAATGCAAACATGTGACTCCATCTGATTCTGGCATCTTTTGATTAACATAACAATTCCTAGTTCCATTCATATTTCTGAAAATAATACCACTTGTAGTTTTTTTTGTTGTTATTGTTGTTGTTTTTTACTCTTTACTCTTGCGGGGGGGCGGGGGTACTGCCACCCAGCTCCCAAATAATCACATGGAGGCTTATTATTACTTAAAAATATCTGGCCTTAGCTTGGTTTGTTTCTAGCCAGATTTTCTTAACTTGAATTATCCCATTTGCCTTTTGCCTCTGGGCTTTTATCTTTCTCTATTCTATATATCTTTCTTTACTTCTTACTCCATGGCTGCCTCTGTAGCTGGCCCCTGGCATCATCCTCTCCTTTTCTCATTCTCCAATTCTTTCTTCCTGGATTTCTCCTCCTATTTATTCTCTCTGCCTGCCAGTCCCACCTATCCTTTCTCCTGCCTAGCTATTAGCCATTCAGCTCTTTATTAGACCAATCAGATGTTTTAAACAGGCAAAGTAACACAGCTTCACAGAGTTAAACAAATGCAACATAAAAGAATGCAATACATTTTGCATCATTAAACAAATGTTCCACAGCATTAACAAATGTAACATGTCTTTAATATTCTACAACAACCACTTTGCTCTTTACATCATGCATTCCACATTTTATCTGTATGATTAGTGTATGATTCTGCTAGGAGTTTGGAGTACCCACGTGATGATGGAAATGTGGACAGTAAACACTGTGCGCACAATGTTCTAGACAGAACAGGGACATTACTGGGAACGGGGCTAACGGGTATTCACATTGCACTGTGGTAAAGACTCTAGATTTTACCACATCCTGAAAATATGAGTGAGGCTGAATTCAAAAGTAATGAGCTAAACTATTTGGTGGAGTAAGTGTCAAAGCCAGATGACCTTCAGGCTGCAGCATAGTTATTTCTAGTTACCTTTGGTCAGCTTGACAGTGAGACTTGGTAGCAAAATAAAATTACTCTGTAAGACAGGGAAAAAATGTTCAATTTGGGGCAGAAAAATATAGCTCATTGAAATTTCATGCAAAGAATTTATAATTGTTAAAGATATTGGTGGCGTTTAAAAAAGAAGGGGTTGGAGAGATGCCTCAGAGGTTAAGAATACTTACTGCACTTGCTGAGGACCTGGCTTCAGTTCCCAGCACCCACGTCAGCCAGCTTACAACCACCTATAACTCCAGTTCCAGGGCATCTGATGCTCTCCTCTGACTTGTAAGGATTCCTCCATGCACATGGTATGCATATGCATAAATTCACACAAGTAAACACATGAAATAATAGTTTTTAAATAAAAAGACAAATGTGTTGCCCCAGAACAGTGGTTCTCAACCTTCCTAATGCTGTTAACACAGTTCTGACCTCCAACCATAAAGTTATTTCATTGCTACTTCATAACTGTAATTTTGCCTGTTATGAATTATAATGTAAATATATAATATGCAAGATATCTGTTATACAACCTACAAGGGGGTTAAGACCCACAGATTAAGAACCACTGCCCTAGAACAAGAAGAAGAGTTCCTTGAGGGCATTTAGGAATTGTTGAGGTCTCATACATCAGAGAAGCTAGAGTTGAAAACTGCAAACTCACTTGAAAGATAAGAAAAAAAGAAAGGAAGGAAGAAAGGTCCACCCAAGAGCATTACATTCATATATAGTATACCTTCAGGTTCAACAGAGGTGACTGCAATAGCAACCACAGTCCAAGAGCCTCAGTACTGCTTAAGTCAGTGGCAAAGCTTGGCATCATTTACAGGGTGGTAGTTCGTGGTTATGCAGAATTCAACATACACAGGTTCATAGAGATGTCCACAAAAACCTATGAGAAAAGCTTGTAATATCAGAAAATATACAGCAGACTCATATTGCCCTAAAGAAGTCCTAGAAAAAGCTTGCATGAAGCTATGTGGTTGAAACCTAAGTTGGAATAGAGACCCCAGGATGCTGGAGATGCCAAGGATGTGGGGGCATCTACTGAAGAAAGAGGCAGGCACCAATTGGATCTAGAAGAGAGAGAATATACATGCTGTAGATGCCAAGGTCATAGAGATGGCAGTGCCCCAAGCCCTTTGGAGCCCACATTACAATACCATGTGCTCCAGGTGCTGGACATGGCACCATGAGATTTAATATTTACCCTGCTGAAATTCAGCCTTGCTTTACTCCAGTCTTCCAGGCTATCCTTCTGGTCCTCCCCTTTGGAATGGGAATATTTACACTACTGTGTATTGGTGCTGTGTAGCTTTTCTGTTTTATAGGGGTTTATGGGTAAGTGATTACCTTGATTCTGAGTAGAGACCTTGAACTTTTAAATAACATTAGAACTTCTAAGTCTATGGAAACTCTTAATATTTGACTAGATGCATTTTGCATTAAATATTGCCCTTAAGACTTTGGGGCCCAAGGATGCAATGTTATGGTTTGAATCTGAAAAGCCATGGAAGCATTAGGAGGTGAAGCTTAGCTGGAAGAGGTAGGTGGCTGGGTGTGGTTACAGCCTGGCCTTATCCCAGCCACAGTCCCTGCTTCTACCATGACCCAGTTGTGTGCCACACTTTTCCCACCACAATGGACCAACCCTATGGAAACTCAAGCCAATATGACTTTTCCTCCTCTGGATAGTTTCTGGCAGGCATTGTGATCACAGAAATTTGAAAGCAGCTAAAATGGTATTCTGTTTTAGTTTCTTGGGTAACTTCTGAACTGATCCCTACAGTTGCTGGATCAGTTGTTGTGTGTAGGGTTCTTTTCTCTCACATCCTTCCCAAGATTTGCTGTTTGTTTCTCTGATCATGTAGGTGCTGATCAGTGTAGTTCTGATCTGCATTTCCCTGATGCCCAAAGGTGCTGGATACATTTCCGTGCATTTATTGGTCATTTGTGCTTCCTTTGGAAAGTGTCATTTAGTTCATTTGCCCACTTTTCAGTTCAGGTCATTCATTCTTTTCATGTTGAACTTTTTGGAGCTCTTCACATATTTTAGCTTGTCAGCTAAAGGATTTTCTCTGATGTTGTATGCCATCCTTTTATTTTGAAGATTGTTTGCTGTGCAGAAAACCTTTTCATTTGGAATCATTATATTTATCAATTCTTGTTATTACGAACTGGGCGATTGGAGCCTTGATCAGAAAGTCGTTGCCAATGCTCAGATACCAAAGTGTTCCTCTATGGTTTCCTCTACTAGTTTCAAAGTTTCAGACCTTATACTTAGGTCTTTGACCTGTTTTGAGAGCTTTTCTTCATTTTTTAAAAATTTTTTTTGCATATGTGTGTGGTATGCATGTGTGTGTGTGTGTGTGCACTCCTGTTTGCATGTGTGAGAGCACACATTTACGTACATACACACGCACGTGTGTGTAGAAGCCTGAAATTAATGACTGCTTTTGCTCCCCACCTTATTAGTTGGGGCAGGTCTCGCACTGTACCAGAGCTTGCCAGTTCTGGTTCGTCTAGCTAGCTAGTATGTCCCCGTATCCCATCTCCGCCTCCTGAGACTAGGATTACAGGTGTCTGCCATGCTTGCCCAACATTTACGTGGATGCTGGAGATCTGAACTTCAGTTCTCTCATTTAGAGAGCAAGTAAGTTCCCTGTTGAACTGTCTCACCAGCTCTCGGGTTAAGTTTGATACAAGGATGTGTTGGGCTTTTTGCCGCTGAGACAAATACCTGATAACTTGAGGAAAGGGTTATTTCGGCTTGCATTTTCTGTGTGTTCAGTCTGTGGTTGGCTGGCTCCATTACCTTGAAGTCTGAAGCCAGGATGAGCAGAATGGTGGCGGGGGGAAAGGAGGAAGATATTGTTCATCTTCACAGCAGACAGTAGCAAAGAGTGAGGGAGAGGCCTGGAAAGCACCCCTCTGCTCTCCTCTCTCCTCCTGTCTCCCAAGGCTTCTGCTGCCTCCCCAAATTGCATGACCTGCTTGGGCACATAAGTTCAACAGTGTCAGGATCGCTCATAGTCAAACCATAACAGGGTACAAGGGAATACCTAGTTTCAGTTGCATGCATGCAGGCATCCAGCTTTAACAGCACCAAATTTTAAAGATACAGTCTTTTCTCCAGCATATATATTTTTGTTACCTTTGTGGAGAATTAAGTAGATGAGTCTCTGGGTTTATTTGGGTCATCTGCTCTACTCCACTGGTCTCTGTGTCTGTTCAATGCCATGTGTTTTATGTACTATGACTTGAAACCAGATATCATGATACCATTAGCACTGCTCCTTACTCAAGGTTGCTTTAGCTATTCAGGGTCTTCTGGGCTTCCATATGAATTTGAGGGTTTTTTCCCTAGTTCTGGGAATAATATTGAAATTTTGCCGAGAGTGGCCTTGAACTTACAGGTGGGCATTTTAACTATTCTGCTGATCCATGAACAAGAGAGACCTTTCCAATCACGTAATTGCTCTTCAATGTATTTGGTGTTTTATAATTGTCCTTATAGAGGGCCTTCGCCTTCTTGGCTATTTTTATTCCTACTCTTTTGGGAGTTATGGTGATGGAATTGTTTCCCAATTTCCACTCTGAGTTTATTAATGGTGTAGAGAGAAGCTATTGCTTTGCTATTAGTCTTTATTCTGCTACTTTGCTGAAAGTTTTGTTAAGACTGAGAGTCTGGGGGTCTCTGAGGTCTTTCAGGTGTAGGGTTATGCCATCCGCAAACAAGAAGAGTTTCATTTCTTCCTTTGTTAGTGAAGATTTTTCTTGCTGTCTTGCTCTGGCTAAGAAGTCAGGTGTTATATTGAACAAGGGTAAACAGAGAAGACACCATTTTCATATTTCTGAACTTTTCATTTTTTCCTATAGTATAACATTGGCTATAGGTCTGTCATAGAGAACCCTTATATTAGTGGTTCCTTCTATTCCTGGTTTCTTGGTGGTTTTTATTATGAAGGGATGTTGACATTTTTCAAAGGATTATTGTGAATCTATTGACACAAATAATGTGATTTTGTCTTTGGTTATATTTATATGATGTATATTATCTATTTGTGTATGTGAAGTCAACTTTACATCCTTAGAACAAACCCAATTTGATCATGGAATAGAATCTTTTTAATGTGCTGCTGAATTCATTTTACAGTTTGTGTGCATGTGTGTGTAGAGGATATATGTGCATATATACATGTTCATGCATGTGCCTATGGAGACCAGAAGTCAAATTCAGGTATCTATTGATCTCGATATTACTTTTTATATATTTTGTTATTGCACATATTTGAATTTTTTGCCTGCATGTATTTATGTGCACCATGTGCATTCCTGGTACCCGTGAAATCATAAAAGAGTTTTGGATCCCCCAGGGACTGGAGTTACAGATGACTGTGAGCCACCATGTAGGTGCTAGGAATCAAACCGAGGTCTTCTGCAAGAGCAACAAGTGCTCTTAACCTGTGAGCCATCTCTCCAGCTCCTCTTGTACTTTGGATGAGAGTTGTCTTAGTGAGCAGCCTTTTCGTGAGCACTCAAACCCCATAAGACTCAGGAGAATGAAAACACCATAGTAACTCCATCAGCACCAAAACAGCACAGACGAGTTTAAACAATTACAAACATCCACTACACCCCTAATGACAACTGAAAAGAAAAAGGCCAGAGTAATATAGATTAAAATAAGACATTTAAAAATTAATAAATGTAAGAGCAATATTAGAAAGGAAATTGTTAAACGGGGAGGAGGACAGCAAGATAGAAACAAGATGGGTGAGAGGACAGGGGACATGAGGCAGTGCAAGAAAGTACAGTATTTCAGATCCAAGCTAAAGCGCTGGAGGGAAGGAAATGCCCCAAGTTAAAGAGACAGACACCCATGGGGCCTCTGGCCCCAGGTTCGGGGGCTCTTCGTGTTTAGGGTGCAGGGTGTGTGACTTCTTTCTCCTCAGACCCAGTTAAACAGATGTTTATATTAATGGATCAAATATATATTCGAGTATATATATATATGAAATGGATCAAATGGATGTTATATATATATATCAACATATATCAAACGAATCAAATGGATGTTATATATATATAACATATATCAAACGAATCAAATGGATGTTATATATATATAGCACATATATCAAACGAATCAAATGGATGTTGTATATATATCATCCCCCTCCTTTCTGCAGCCACTGCATAGGTGGGTATGCACTACAGAGCTAGCTGTATGCCCATCACCAAGCTCTGCTGCCAGGCCTAAGAGAGTAGAGGCAGGATCAGCTGCCTGTGGTGTTCTCTCCAGCCCACCCACCCTGTAGGTGGTTACCTGAGGCATTCTGTCACTGTGGCCTTGGGCAGGAGATTTGTGGAAGTGATGTTGTGGCCCTTAAATGTCCCTGAGCCTCTGAGCACAGAGATAGTGTCCAAACCCAAGCAATTGTACTGGGGAAGATGGGAGTGGGGGGTGGAGGGGGGTAGAGGGTGGAGGGGGTAGGGGACGATGGGAGTGGGGTGGAGGGAGTAGGGAGTGGAGGGGGGAGGGGATGAGGGGAATGGGGTGGAGGGGGGTAGGAGATGGAGGAGGCGGGGGTGGTGGTGGTGGAGGGAGTGATTCCTTGGCCCTACCATACTCATCTCTACCCCAGCTCCTGCAAGAATCCACACAGCTGCTTACCCTGCTCCCCGGGGTCAGACCTCTGATTTGAAAGACCATCCACGTCTCTGCAAAATACACACTGTGTTCCAACCATGTAGATTTGTGTCCCTGTATAAGCCCCAGATTCCAAACAGCCAGCTCATGCACTAAGGACAGGTCCCGGTCCCACTGCCTGGATGCCTCCCAAACAGATCAAGCTAATCAACTGTCTCACTTATCCAGAGGGCCTGATCCAGTTGGGGGTTCCTCAGCTATTGGTTCATAGTTCATGTGTTTCCATTCGTTTGGTTATTTGTCCCTGTGCTTTTTCCAACCTTGGTCTCAACAATTCTTGCTCATACAAACCCTCCTCTTTCTCACCAGTTGGACTCCTGGAGCTCCACCTACAGAATGGGAAAAGGTCTTCACCAACCCCACATCTGACAGAGGACTGATAGCCAGAATATATAAAGAACTCAAGAAACTAGACATCAAAATGCCCAACAGTTCAATTAAGAAATGGGCTATAGAACTAAACAGAATTCTCAACAGAGGAAACTCAAATGGCTGAAAGACATTTAAGAAATAGCTCAACATCCCTAATCACCAGGGAAATGCAAATTAAAACGACTATGAGATACCATCTTACACCTGTCAGAATGGCTAAGATCAAAAACACTGAAGACAGCTTATGCTGGAGAGGATGTGGAGCTAGGGGAACTCTCCTCCACTGCTGGTGGGAATGCAAGCTTGTACAACCACTTTGGAAATCAATATGGCGCTTTCTTAGAAAATTGGGAATCAATCTCCCCCAAGATCCAGCTATACCACTCTTGGGCATATACCCAAGGAATGCTCAATCATACCACAAGGGCACTTGCTCAGCTATGTTCATATCAGCATTGTTTGTAATAGCCAGAAACTGGAAACAACCTAGATGCCCTTCAACTGAAGAATGGATAAATAAAATGTGGTACATATACACAATGGAATACTACTCAGCAGAGAAAAACAACAAATGTTTCAATAAATATATATTTTCCATTCTAAACTACTTAAAGAAAAGTTAGATGGACTGGCCCAATAGACAGCTTAGTGGGTGAGGTACTTGCTACCAAAGAAGAGGACCTGAGTTCTACTCCAGGATCCTGTAGGGTGGAAAGAGAGAACTGACCCCACAAGTTGTCCTCTGTCCTCCAGACATGTACTATGGTACACACACACACACACACACACACACACACACACACACAAATATATGTATGCAAATTTGTTTTAAAGAAAAGAAAGTTTAGAAACCATCAAAAATGGAAAATTACCTTTGGAATCAGATTTAAACAATCACTCCAGACTTTGTAATTTTTTTCTCTTATAGACTCTGCTATGAAAAATTAAACCTAACTATCATCACCAAAAAGTAGCATACTTTTTTTCTTTCTTCTAATTACTGCCCATTTTCTATATCTGAGTGGTCCCCACCCATATTATTTTCATGACAACCTAACAAAACAATTATATGTACATAATAAATTACACTCAATCATTTTCTATTCATACACGGCTAAAGAGCCCACCCCAAATGCTCATCATTTAAGTAATACTGTCTTTTAAGCATGCTTTTTATATATTTGTTTTATACCTTAGGCTGGACTCTGAAGTGTAAATTAGTACAACAAAGTATTGGAACGACTCTAAGTTTAATTCATGTTCTGTATATATGTTATGCCATTTTAATAGCTCCCATATTACATGCTCATTTAGAGAAGGAAAAGGGATAAATAAGGGGCAGGGATAAAGAAACGTGGATCTCAGCACTCTGGAGGCAGAGGCAGGAGGATCTCAGTGAGTTTGAGGCCAGCCTAGTCTACATAGTGAATTGAATTCAGGACAGCCACAACTACACAGAGGAGGGAGAGAGAGAGAGAGAGAGAGAGAGAGAGAGAGAGAGAGAGAGAGAGAGAGAGAGAGACTGAGGAATGAGAGACTGGGAGACAGAGAGAGAACAGAAAAGAAAGAAAGAAAAAAATTGCCTTGAGCTAAATTCCAAGTCACTAAAAGGCTGGTCAACCTCTGGCCTGATACAAGTGTTCTGGATTTCTGCTCTTGGCCACAGTGGAAAGTTGAGTTCCAATACTGACGTCTTAAATTAGCTCTACCATGTTAGTTTAACCATGACCCCTCGATTCCTAGCTTTGTCTCCTTCTCTTACAAAAATCTCTCACCCAGTCTCAATTCTCAGGAGACACCGCAGGTCTTTGAACCACCACCTGCCAAATGTTTAGCTAAATCAGGCCCGAGAAGCATTCTCCTCCTGGGCCTAATGTCTTCACATGCCTGACTGCAAGCTAGCTCTGAGAGCACGGAGACTTTGCATTCCTTGAACCCTCCTACAGCACGCACCCCTCTTTACACAGCTGGGAGAGATGTGTACCTATCAGTGAGGTAACAGAACAGACATGATGAATCCCAGATGTTAAGCTCAGCAACTCGCCTTGAACTTCCAGGATCACAACCAGGAACAAATGTATAGATTTTCTTCGCTTATTGTTCTACATGAAGCTGAGGGGAAAACCAAGTGATCAGCCAGTGAAAAGCCAGAAAGAGTTCTCATTTTAAAAGGGAGAGAGGACACCTGAATGATTTTAATTGATCTCAATAGTAATGGTAAATACACAGACCAGTAAGTGTAGCCATCTATAACACAGGACTTCCGTCTCCTGAACTCTGTCAGAATTCAGCGCCAAGTCTTGGTGCTACTGTAATTATAATTGCCCTCTGTACATAAAAGGTGATATTTTACATTTCCACATGGCCCCGGAAATATTATTTTTCATGTCTAACAAACAGATGCATACAGTTTGTGAGCCGTGCTGATCGGGTTTATAAACTGCTGCCGCCATCTGGTGGTAGTCCTGGGAATTGCCAGACACAAGTGAGAAGGAACACCAGGCATTTGGGTACTGGGTAGTTTCAAGTCGTTTGTGGTTCACAGTTATTTGAGGGACTGTTTGAGATAGGGCCCTATATAGCCCCGGTTTGCCTTTGTACATGCTGTGTGGCAGAGGATGACCTTGAACTCCTGACATCCCAAGTGTAGTGCGGGGTATTAGTTGAGTCTTTAAGACCACACTAGCCCCTTAGTTTGACACAGTAGCTCACGTGAATGGTGTTGACTGCAAACATGTTGCTCCTGAAATACTCAGTCCTTACAGTAAGAACCTGGAGGACTTACGGGTCAGTCACTAGCCAGATGAGAACAATAACACATAGAGAAGGGGTGTGGTACCAGAGAAGCCACTCCTGCACCCCAGTTCCAGCACCTCCTACCCCTTCCTCATTTTAGTCCCTTCCACAGCACTTCACTTGTGTTTTAATACTCATGATATACATTTTTTAAAATCTCAAGCAAGGTAACTGTGTTTTAAATATATTTTAATTCCTTCTTTGAGAATTTCATACATGTATACAATACATTTTAACCAAACCCACCCTCATTCCCCTCCCTCAATTTTCTCATGTCATATATATACATACACACACACACACACACA